>CM074784.1:12270903-12455198 GCA_037355745.1 Pseudo-nitzschia multiseries
CTTTGTCAACTGCGACCCGGAGTCACGTAGGAAAAGATTTACCATCACGTCAACAACCCTTGGGTATAGGACCCGAGGATGGTTTTTTGTCTGACTTTTCTTGCTCTCTGAAGTCGGACGTGGTTCCGGAAGAAGAAAGTTTAGTACAATGAAAAACCTTGTTCATGAGATGGCGGAGTAGGGACAGATTCGATGTCACAACTGACGGCAGTGATGCGTTTGTCCAGTTTGTCCGTCAAAAATATTCTCAGAGAATCCGTTAGGACCCTGTTGCTTCAGACAAGCTTTGACACGTCTTTTCATTGCATCCGTGTGATCCTTGTATTGGGAGTCATCATCAAATAATTCCAATGACAAACTTCGACTGCCTACATTTCCCAAAGACGACAAAGGTTGAGCGGCACCTGTGACTGCTTGATGTGGTGTTTCGGGAACGACTGCTGGTATTTGTACCACATGACTTCTTTTCTTATTCTGTGATGGTCTTTTCAATGTGTGGTGTCTCCTCTGCCTTGGTTTATCGACTGCACGCCCTTGACTGACCGGATGAGCTTTTGGATCGTTTGCAAACAACGTTGTTGGGGTATTACCTGAAGGTCTGTCTTGGTCTGCGGCTGCCCCTTCATTTCGTGGTGGAGTAGATGCTGGAGTACCGTTGACTTCTGGCGCTGCATTTGCGCCGGCTACGTCGTTGTTTGGAGTTGCGGCTGCATCTGTGACTTCATCTGGTGTTGAATTAGCAATACGTTTAGCGGTACTTCTTGTAAGTCTCGGCATTGTTTGATTGCTAATTTAGAGAACAACGAAATAAAATTGTGTGAAAAGCAATCTAAGTTGCTACAAGTGTTTTTTTGTCGCATATCCAGAGATTCTAAAATGAGGTAACGAAAAACAGGATCGACTCAACTTCAAACCTCAGCGACTCTATCGACAAACAAACATCACGCAACAATGTACAAATATTTCCACTTTAACGGTAAACAATGGTACAGCCTGCAACGTCGTTGCAAACGAAAAGTAAAAACGTTACCAAAACGAACCACAACGATACGAAACACAGATCATCCATTTTGAGATGCGGTAATGTATGTTAAGATTTTCCGACAAATAGTTTAAAACCCAGTAATTTTGTGATTTGCAATTGAAACCAAATTGGAACTCAAACTTTGCAACGCCGTTCCATGACTGTTGACATGAATTGTCCAAGAAACCTTTTCACCACCAAACCATACGTAGTACTTCATTTTGAGATTTGAAATTGAAATATGATTTGAAATTTCAAATTGGAACATGATCCAAACACAAAGCCTGAAACGCCGTTCCGGTGACTGAATTCTGAAACGCCGTTCCATGATTGATGACATGAATTGTACAAAATAATCCTTCAGAACCGAAACAGAAGTCATTAGTATTATCATACCTACATTATTACTACTACTACGTATACTACTATCGTAATATACCTTAACACAAAGGTTTCTGTCTACGTAGCTACTACTGTCGTAGAATACTGCTGGACAAAACGAGGGAAATTCAGTACCAGTAAGATCACCGGCACACATGTGTTGTTAAGAAGTAGAACCTCACCCGTACATAAAAGTTCTCACTGCATCACAAATTGAGAACGTTAACAATAAAACTCATTGCACTACTTTTTATTGTTCTGTATTCAAAAAGAGCGCGGGTGGAGATTTATTTACTTACTGTTCTTATTTTTAAATAAGAAAATGGAATTATTCTTCATTGTTCTAGATTTACAGCGGTAGATCTGACAGGTTAGTAAGTATCGATTCTTTGTTTGGAACACACATGCCCACACACACACACACACACACACAGTGAAAACATTTTTTTTCGAACTGATTTTACACTGTGATTAGTGCTTTGCAGGGGCCCTGTGGAGTTGTTGAATAGGTAGTTACTGTATGTATTCTAAGTTTGTGTCAGTGAAGTTATGGTAAGAAGTACTCGTACGATAACGCGTACAATTTCTACTAGTAGTGTGCATCAAGTAAGATCAGAATTACCAAAGGTGTTCTGATCTGTACCACCAATTCTTACCAGAACCAATTCTACAATTAGCCAACCAACCAAATTTACGTGTAAGCTATCAGCAAGGTATCTACATTCATATGGGTGGGGTTAGATTCGAACAAGCAAGTTGTAGGAGCTACCGGTAATTACGAGCTACCAGATCTACAAGCAAGCTGTCTATGTTCTTCCCAATCATACCAATTATTTGAAGACAGTGCAAATCCTGACCATCCCCAACCTAATATTAACTCACTCATCAACCCAAAAACTCACCAGATTTGAAGACAGTGCAAATCCTGCCAATCCCCGACCAAACTATAACTTAGTCAACAACCAAAAAAACTAACCAGGTTTGAATACAGTGCAAATCCTGCCCATCCCCAACCTAAAATTTACTCAACCATCAACCCAAAAACCCACCAGGTTTAAAGACAGTGCAAATCCTGCCAATCCCCAACCAAACTATAACTCAGTCATCAACCCATAAACCCACCAGATTTGAAGACAGTGCAAATCCTGCCCATCCCAAACCTAAAATTAACTCAATCATCAACCCATAAATCAACCAGATTTGAAGACAGTACAAATCCTGCAAATCCCCGACCAAACTATACCTCAGTCATCAACCCATAAACCCACTATTCTTGAAGACAGTACAAATCCTGCCCATCCCCAACCTAAAACGAACTCAATCATCAACCAAAAAAACCACCAGATTTGAAGACAGTGCAAATCTTGCCAATCCCCAACCAAACTATAAAACAGTCATCAACCCATCAACCCACCAGATTTGAAGACAGTGCAAATCTTGCCAATCCCCGGCCAAACTATAACTCAGTCATCAACCCAAAAACCCACCAGATTTCAAGACTGTGCAAATTCTGCCAATCCTCGACCAAACTATCTCAGTCATCAACCCAAAAACTCACCAGATTTGAAGACAGTGCAAACCCTGCCCATTCCCAACAAAAAATGAACTCATTCATCAACCCAAAAACCCAACAAACTTGAAGACAGTGCAAATCCTGCCAATCCCCGACCAAACTATAACTCAGTCATCAACACAAAAACTCACCAGATTTGAAGACAGTGCAAATCATGCCAATCCCCGACCAAACTATAACTCAGTCATCAACCCAAAAACTCACCAGATTTGTAGACAGTGCAAATCTTGCCAATCCCCGACCAAACTATAACTCAGTCATCAACCCAAAAACTCACCAGATTTGTAGACAGTGCAAATCTTGCCAATCCCTTTCCAAACTATAACTCAGTCATCAACACAAAAACTCACCAGATTTGAAGAATGTGCAAATCATGCCAATCCTCGACCAAACTATAACTCAGTCATCAACCCAAAAAACCCACCAGATTTGAAGACTGTGCAAATTCTGCCAATCCTTGACCAAACTATCTCAGTCATCAACCCAAAAACTAACCAGATTTGAAGACAGTGCAAATCCTGCCCATCCCCAACCTAAAATGAACTCAATCATCAACCCAAAAACCCAACAAACTTGAAGACAGTGCAAATCCTGCCAATCCCTGACCAAACTATAACTCAGTCATCAACCCAAAAACTCACCAGATTTGAAGACAGTGCAAATCCTGCCAATCCCTGACAAAACTATAACTCAGTCATCAATCCAAAAACCAACCCGATTTGAAGACAGTGAAAATGTTGCAAATCCCCAACCAACTAATTTGGTCATCAACCCATAAACCCACCAGATTTGAAGACAGTGCAAATCCTGCCCATCCCCAACCTTAAATTAACTCAATCATCAATAAAAAAACCCACCAGATTTGAAGACAGTGCAAATCATGCCAATCCCTTTCCAAACTATAACTCAGTCATCAACTGAAAAACTCACCAGATTTGAAGACAGTGCAAAACCTGCCAATCCCAGACCAAACTATAACTCTGTCATCAACCCAAAAACCCACCAGATTTGAAGACAGTGCACATCTTGCCAATCCCCGACCAAACTATCACTCAGGCATCAACCCAAACACCCACCAGATTTGAGCACAGTGCAAATTCTGCCAGTCCCCGACCAAAATATAACTCAGTCATAAACCCAAAAACCCACCAGATTTGAGCACAGTGCAAATCCTGCCAATCCCCAACCAAAATATAACTTAGTCATCAACCCAAAAACCCACCATATTTGAAGACTGTGCAAATCCTGCCAGTCCCTGACCAAAATATAACTCAGTCATCAACCCAAAAACCTATTGATGTTGGCGATTGAATTATATTTTGGTTAGGGACTGGAAAGATTTGACAGTGCAAATCCTGCCAATCCCGGACGGCAGTGCAAATCCTGCCAGTCCCTGACCAAACTATAACTCTTTCATCAACCCATAAACCCACCAAACTTGAAGACAGTGCAATTCCTGCCAATCCCCGACCAAACTATAACTTAGTCTTCAACCAAAAAACCCACCAGATTTTAGCACAGTGCAAATCCTGCCCATCCCCAACCTAAAATGAACTCAATCATCAACCAAAAAACACACCAGATTTGAGGACAGTGCAAATCTGGCCAATCCCCAACCAAACTATAACTCAGTCATCAACCCAAAAACCCACCAGTTCTGAAGACAGTGCAAATCATGCCAATCCCTGACCAAACTATAACTCAGTCATCAACCCAAAAACTCACAAGATTTGAAGACAGTGCAAATCTTGCCAATCCCCGACCAAAATATAACTCATACATCAACCCAAAAACCCACCAGATTTGAAGACAGTGCAAATCTTGCCAATTCCCAACCTAAAATTAACTCAATCCTCAACCCAAAAACTCAACAGATTTGAAGACAGTGCAAATCTTGCCAATCCGCGACCAAAATATAAGTCAGTCATCAACCCAAAAACTCACCAGATTTGAAGACAGTGCAAATCTTGCCAATCCCCGACCAAACTATAACTCAGCAGTCATCAATCCAAAAACTCACCTGATTTGAAGACAGTGCAAATCCTGTCAATCCCCGAAGAAAATATAAGTCAGTCATCAATAAAAAAACCCACCAGATTTGAAGACAGTGCAAGTCTTGCCAATCTGTGACCAAAATATAAGTCAGTCATCAGTCCAAAAACTCACCATATTTGAAGACAGTGCAAATCTTGCCCATCCCCAATCTAAAATGAAGTCAATCATCAACCCAAAAACCCACCAGATTTGAAGACAGTGCAAATCCTGCCCATCCCCAACCTAAAATGAACTCAATCATCAACCAACAAACCCAACAAATTTGAAGACAGTGCAAATCCTGCCCATCCCCAACCTAAAATGAACTCAATCATCAACCAAAAAACACACCAGATTTGAGGACAGTGCAAATCTGGCCAATCCCCAACCAAACTATAACTCAGTCATCAACCCAAAAACCCACCAGTTTTGAAGACAGTGCAAATCATGCCAGCCCCCAGCCAAACTATAACTCAGTCATCAACCCAAAAACTCACAAGATTTGAAGACAGTGCAAATCCTGCCCATTCCCAACCTAAAATTAACTCAATCATCAACCAAAAAACCCACCAAACTTGAAGACAGTGCAAATCCTGCCAATCCCCGACCAAAATATAACTCAGTTTCAAAAGATTTGTTCTTAGATCCAGTACATACTCATACTACATACCATGCTTGAGTCATACTTCACTTTTGAGGGGGTGAATGTTAAGGAAACTTTTTTTAAATATTAGTCCCCCCCCCCCCCCGCCCCCCAATCCAGTACACACTCATACTGTAGTTAGCTACCTTCATACTGATCTTACCAATCAATCTATACTACCAATCAAGTGACGTCATTTGCGCAAGATTTTCCTTTAAAATGCGCAGTTGAAAACTAGTACAAGCAAGCAAGCTACATACGTTCATACCGATCTTACCAAGTGATCTATACTACAAATCAAGTGACGTCGTCATTCATTCGCGCGAGTTCTATTTTAAATTAAAAAAAAAATCGATTCATATGAGAGTAGATGCTACATACGTTCATACCAATCCTACTAAGTGATCTATTACCAATCATGCTAAGTGACGTCATTCATTTGCGCGAGTTCTAGAGTAGATGCTACGTACGTTCATACCAATCCTACCAAGTGATCTACACTAGAAATCAAATGACTGTTGTCAATCAAAAATCGACCGGATAGGGTTCTTTCGCACCTCCGTTGTCCTACGGTAACAACTCCACCAATTTCGCACCTCGTCTTCTTTCCATCAAATTTGCGACAACACTTATCGCACCTCTAGTTCCTACGGATACCGTAAGATGATGACGTTGGCAAAAATTTGATTTGTATGAGAGTACAAGTTCGTACCATACAGCGCAAATACCACAATTGTGGTATTTAGCCTGGCACTACTGTGGCACGTAAGTAGGAATTGGTACGCTTAATGATACATACCTCTAATGACTATTTCTACTGTTTTTCTCTGTAGAAATCATGTGGTACCCCTCAAAAAACATATGTACGGGGCGAATTTCCATACTCAGTATTGTTGCATTTTTAGTGGTATAAGACTCCGTGTAACTCTTAAGGAAATACCACAAGTACTTTAGATGACTGCTGTTCTTCACTCTTTTTCTTTCTAAGAAAACTCCCCGGAGGTGCTTTTCTTTTTGCTCACTTTTTTGAATGTGACGACCAATAATTTTAAATTCAAACAAGCAAGCTACCGGTACTCGTACCACAACGATTAGAAAATTCGATTCGTACCGGTACCGGTACTACTCGTACCGTGAGGGTGCACAATATAAATACAACCCAAAATACAACAGTACAAAAACCACGTAGAACTCTACGAGAGTAGAATAAGCGGGCGCAAATCTTCAGGGAGAGAAGCTACACGAGATCAGCGAGAGATGCTACACATCAGCGAGGCACAAACTCCGCTGAATTCTGCATCAAAAAAACTTCCAAGTCCGATCACTGCAAATAACACGTGAAAATACAGAAACAGAAATAATTTCGATTCATATCATGACAGAAATTGTTCATCGATTACATGTAACATCTAATCGCTAATACAACAAGCAATCGATCGATTGATCGATCGATCGATCGATCGATCGATCATCATTCCCTCGAGGCACAAAGCCCGCTGGCATGTGTATCAAAGAAAATTCCAAGTCAGATCACTGCAAATAACACGCCAATATACAGAAACAGAAACTATTTTTATTCATATCACGACAGAGATTGTTCATCGATGATAGATCCGATCGGCGATCCGATCAATCATCCGATTGATCATCCGATCGATCAATCGACCGATCGAGGAGGCACAAAGCCCGCTGGGATGTGCATCAAACAAAATTCCAATTCAGATCACTGCAAACAACACGCCAACATACAGAAACAGAAATAATTTTGATTCATATCACGACAGAAATTGTTCATCGTCGACATCGATTACATGTAACATCTAATCCCTAATACAGTTAGAGACCAATACGATCGATTGTATCCTACACTTGGTACATGAAAACTTGAACTTCGAAACACCCTGCTATCAGCAACAACAGGGGGGGATCCCCTATCCAATAGCAACACACTCCACTCCTCCACTTGACAATCCACCAATCAAACGCCGCCGCCCTCAACGAAGCTGGAAATTTCCTCCCTGCCTCTCATCTGGGCGCATCTTCTGAATCAGCTGAGTCATAGTACAGTCTCCATAGCACCTCTTGATCTTGGCAATGGCTGTGTTCACATCATTCCCCCGGTCTAGGAGGCGCTCCATACATCCCCAAAGAACCTTCCGATTGCAATACTTGTACTTCACTCGGCCTCGTTCCAAGGCAGTGAACTCCCTTGCCGGCTTCCTCCCTCCAATGCCATTCTGATACTCATCCCACAATGCTTGGATAGTTTGTGGTCTATCAAAGAGGAGTGCTGGCCTTTCTACGACAGGAGCTCCTTGACGCGGATTTGCGGATGGTCTTGCTCCTACTACTCCTCCTACTCTTCGAGCTGGTGCTAGTGTCAACGCACGAACCATCTGGGTAAGGATCTTAACCTGTCGTTTGAGCTCAGCAAGCTCTGAGATCTGATGGTTCCTCATCTCTGCTACATTGGTTTGAGTAGTGGATAGCTTGGCATAGATAACATTTCTCCACTGCTGCCCTCCTCTACCAAACGCGCCTCCGCCATCTCCTTCTTCACCCTCAGGGATCTCATCCAGCCACACAATTCCATCAATATTGGAAGCAACAACTTCAGCTCTACGAATAGGATTCACCCCATCCTCAAGTCTCCCTTGCAACAGCTCATATCTGCGAATGATCTGTTGCTTCAGTCCAAGGGGGATATAATCTGCAACAGCAGGATCAAAGCAAGCCCAAAGCAAGGGCTTTGCTAGGATAGCAGCAACGTCATCCCCAAAGGCTCCTCGAATCGCAGGAGCTACTGAAGCACAAAGCCAGTCATCTGTTAGGCCACTGTCATCCTTCTCCTTGTACAAGCAAATCCCACAATGGGAAAGCTTGCTACCAGCATTGATATCCGGCCAGTCCAACTGCACATCCAAGTACCAATCTTGAATACTCTTAGTCTTCAATCTAGCTCTATAGTTTACATCATCACGAGTCGCGCCTCCTCTCCTAGCCATAGTTGTAGCCCACTTCTTCACTGAATGAGTCCCTAGCCTTTGCTGCCTTCCAAGGGGCCTAAACTGATCACCTTCTATGATAGCCTTCAGACCCTTTTGGTATGCCGACTTGCACTTGTCGGCTTCCTTGTTCTGGGCTTTCAGTGGCGACCTGGAATCAGTATCACCCTCAGCAAACAGCCACTGGCTCAACCGGCCAGCGCCACTACCAAGCCATGCCTCCAGGTAGATAGCAAGGCCAATTAGTACACAGTATCTGTGATCCATAGCGCCCATCACGAGTTGTAATAGACATTTTCCCTCGTCATGGACGTTCTTCGACCACCTCATCTGAATCGTAAGATAGCCAGGGTATGTAGTACTAACCTGCAAGTTAGCCTTCTTCATGTGTGATGTGTCATCTCCTCTTGCAATCAAGTGCAGCTGGACTCGGAGCATTGCCATATGCCGGAGGCTTTGGAGGCTGTCTCCAATGGCTGTGAGGTCAAGCATTTGAGCAAACTCTTCATGTGTGAAAGCCCTATCAGCAGACGTTTCGACGCCAAGCTGCCGGGTTTCCTTCTTAGCCACAGCTTTGATCAGTCGATTGATCTTGATAGATCTAGTAGGATTGCCAGTCTTGTTTGTTTCATCCCAAGCTGCAGTGTTAGTCATGAAGTAGGAGATAGCTTTTTTCCAATATCTCAAAGTGCTAGAACGGCCACCAACTGGATTATCGTCTACTCCTGGATCCTCCATCCCATACACCTTCAAGCACATCCATTTGTAGATATCATCAGGGGTAATCACAACAAGCTCTTCCTGGTTGAACACCCGGCCGGTGGCGTATTCATGCCCTCCAGCAATGAAGGACATCAACTCCAACAAAATCCGGTGGTATCTTAAGAGCTGAGTGGGGGCATTCACATCATTGGGTAGAATTGGATCCGGTCCCCTTCGTGCCGGTCCTCTTGTTCGACGGGGGGGGATTGTTGTTGGCGCTCTTCTTGTTGCTGGGGCCGGCGGCGTTGTTGTTGTTGCTGGTGGGGCCATTGGCGCATCCTCATCGTCGTCGTCCTCGGCGTCATCTAGGACTTTGTCATCATCAGCAGCTAAAGCTAAGGCAGCTAGCTCCCCTAGGCCATTCTCCTCCTCCTGCTCGTAGTCCTCCTCCTGCTCGTAGTCCTCCTCCTCCTCATAGTCCTCCTCCTCCTCCTCCTCGTCATCCTCGTCCTCGTCCTCGTCCTCCTCCTCTGGAGGCTCCGGTTCGTCGTCGTCAGAGTTACCAGCATCTTTTGCTTCTGCAGCTGCTGCAGCTCTTTGAATGACAGCGCGTGCACGCCGGATTGCTCCAAGGTCCTTTGCTTGCTGTACAACCCGTGCCTCCTCCCTTGGTGTACTTGCTGCAGGATCCATGGCAGCTAAAGCTGCTGCTGCTTGGACTCGAGCACGGCGTTCACGGGCCCTTTCACGGGCCCGAATGTTCTTCGGATCCATGCTCAGCTGACGCGGCATCTTGTTGCTTGTTGCTTGTTGCTTGTTTTGCTTCGATTGATTTGCAATTACTAGACAATCGATCGCGATCAAAAAAAGTGAGCTTTTGGCTAATCGATCGAAAATCAAGTGATCTAATCTATCTAATCTAGTAAGAATCGGAGTGCGATTGATCGATCGACGATTTGCATCATGTGTATGAGAATTAAGAGAGCAAAAGCACATAAAATTATTTCGTTGTGACTCGCTATTCGGGAGTTGCATATAAGCGAGTCACTTGCTATCCGTGAGTTGCATAAGTTGCGCACCTCCGTGGGAAAATGCAGGGCTACAAATCAACCAGTAGTGCAACTATGCTAAAATTGAAAATGCAACCCGTACTCTACTCTTAGTAGTACAAAAAAATTTGTGTACCCCGCCACATGGTGGGGTACCAAACATAATACTAGTGCCTACATAGAATCGTGTAGCCGGTTGTACTAGCCCAGGTTAAATGCAACCCGGGTTGCATTCATGTGACATCGTATGTGTATCTTTTTTGGACCTCGGTTTTACGATGGAATCGATCGTATCACCAGGAAAAATTCGATTCATATTAGAGTAGATGGCTGTAAATACATCAAGTCCGACTCATTCATGTACAAATTGTACCAATTCTAACAAGTCCGATATTATTTCTCACCAACTCTCTCATCTGGCAAGGTTGACGACGACAATGTGACGACCAACTTGATCTTAGACAGATTTTAATCGTATGATTTTTTCTTTATTCAGGTTAAATCGTATGGTTACTTGCAACCATAAAAATGAGAGTTTGCTACCATAAAAATGAACGCGCGCCACTATATATTACTATTGCTTTTAGACAAAGCATCTCATTTCCGTAAATAATTATTTGGGTCCTGTTTTTAATGATTTTTAGTCGTAGCGTTTGTACCAAGTCTACTTGTTAAAAACAGATTTTTTTAATATTTCTACATATTTTCCCCCCCCCAAATTGATGTAGCAAACCGAATGTAAGGAATGGTAGTGCCACGTGGAACGTGCGACGCACGTACGAACCAAAGAACACCCTTGAGTATGCAAGATCTCACTGTATCACCAACGTAGGTACGAACTCTACGAGCACTCACTGCATGCAGCAATTCCCCTGTAAGCAGCAATCCCGCTGTAAGCAGCAATCCCGCTGTAAGCAGCAATCCCGCTGTAAGCAGCAAAATACAGGCAAAGCACCAACAAGCCGGTAAAGGTTCCCTCCAACAAGAACCGAGCCTACAGCTCACTCTTTTTGCTCCTAAACCGATTAGTAGTAGAATAAGTAAAGGCTTACACGTCCAGGTCCAATAGTCTTCCCTATTGTACCCGTACAAGCCTACCGTGGTCCGATAGTCATCTATCGTATCGCCGAACCCTCCCAACGTGAGGATCACCGACCGACCAAAGGTCCGATAGGATTCCCCCACCAAAGAGGCCCGACGCGTCTCTCTAATCTCATCGATTAAGTAGTGGGCCAACGCCTACATCGCCGACCATCCCCACAGTCCAGGTTCGCCCTTCTTAACACGACAATAGTCTACCTTGTACCCGTACAAGCCTGGTCCGATAGTTATCCATCAATAGTTATCCATCGCGACGCGTCGGTGTCCACCAGAGAAGCCCAACTCGTCTCTCGAATCTGACCAACCCCCACCAGAGAAGCCCAACGCATCTCTCGAATCTGACCGACCTAGTAGGTAACCGCGTACACCGCCGACCACCAGCTACACGACAATGAACTACAGGAAGTTCTTCCTAGGGGAAGGGCCCTTTGGGGAAGCGCCTGCGAGGCATGACATCTACCAAGCCATCTACACCCTTTTCAATGAAGCGGACGGGGACCGGCTTCTCCCACTCCTCCTGGATATCTTCAATGCACAAGCTATTGGCGGCTTGGGCATCTTCCAAGAAGATGCAGCAGGGGTGGACCGGCTCCGGGTCATCCATGGCCTCCGACGCTATCCAGGAACCATCACCCAGCCCTCAGCCAACCGGGGCCGAGCCTTTGGATACATTGATGATGTGGAAGGAGAAGAGGTGGAGCTGGTGCGGGTGGACGCAGCCCTGCTGTCATGGGCGGCAGCAAGCCGGGTGTACCTTCTAGCTCACCATGAAGCCAATGTATCACAACACCCCAAGAGAGATTACATCCCGGCCATTCCTGAAGGGACTGCCCACACCGAAATGCTCCAGGCTCACAAGGTGTGTTTCCTACCCTTCGAATTCATCCCACTGGTGTTGTGCAGGGGCCTCACCCCGAAGCAGGCCTTCCAAGTTCTCCAACCCCACATCCACCAGCAAGGTTTGGGGGACATCTGCAAACCCTTATTAGATACACTCCGGGCTGTGGGGACACAACCTACCACTCTTCTGGGCGCCATCCGGCTCCTAGAACCCGGGCCTGCCTTCAGAGCTGAAGCCAACCTCCGGGCCTACATGAAGAAGAATGTCCTCCTCCGAGACCTCCCAGGCCTAGCAGGCCCGGCGCTGGCAGACCCTTCCCTCACAGCAGCCTTCTCAGCGCTCACTGACCAGCAACTAAGACTGAGTGAGTCTCTAGACCAAAGACGACAAGAATCCTCTAAGCTGCACTCGGTAAGAGAAGTGTGGGGGAATCTTTACACTGAAAGGCTCCTACTACTCTGTGGGAAAACAACCGAAGCCGATCTTCCCCCCATCTATACAGCCTGGGCCAAGAAGAGCAAGCATGAAAAGACCCACATGGTCCTCCAAAGTCAAGTGGCCACAGATGCCTACAACCTTGGCATCCAGGCGCCACTCATCACCACAGCAGTACTCAAGAGGTTCCAAGATTGCAACTTCTATGGGACCGACCCCTTTGATGTAGCAGACGGCATACTCCCCCTAGCCTTCACCCCCCCAGGAGGATCAGCGGCTACCCTCAAGCGCGAGCATGAAGCGGCCGCTAATGTAGCAGCATATGACACCATGATCTCCACCCATGGCAACTCCCTCTCACTCAAGGACTCTCTGGATTTGCAAAAGACCAAAGCCTACACCCCCCTGGATTGGACAGAGGCTACCACTCAGCTGAAAAGCTACCTGGCGGTACTAGCCACCATTCTAGGCGCCACACATAATGTGGTGAAAGCTTACCAATGCGGTCTCTCCAGGTTAGAGTGGCAACAAATGCCCCTCAGAAGGGCCATCGCAGATGAACTAGGCGACCGGATCACTCCTGCAATTGTGGTGTACTACTTCCAGGTCCGCATCCGGGGTTGGCTAGAAGAACAATGGGAAGCAGACACCACTCTCCCTTCTCCAGACTTTGGGGAAGACATCCACAGGTTCAGAATGACCCAAAACCTCAACTGGCTCCCAAACGTGTCTAATGTAGATGCCTTGAGAGCCCTCCAGCTACCAAACCTGCCACAGAAGGGGTCCTCCAGCAATCCTCCACCCCCCAACAACGGGGGCAGAGGCGACAAGCGCCCCTCCAACAATGAGGACCAGAAACTCAACCCCAACAGAGATCCCAGGCTCTCTGACCCATCCAATCCCCTCACTGCTAAAATCAAAAACAAAGCAATGAGACTAGTCATCTCTTCCATGAAAACTAAGGGCAAACCACCCCTCAAACGCCCCAATGGCAAAGAACGCTGCCATTCCTGGCACATCAGAGGCCGTTGCTTTACCGGCTGCCGCAATATTCATGACCATGTCGACATCGCGCCAGCAGAGCAGGACCTGCTCTGGGAATGGTGCCAAGAGGCTTATTCAGCCTGAAAACCTGGCAAGCGCCAATCACTCGGCGCTGCGCCCCCTCTCACTCTAACTGCCTCGGGGGCCATCCAAGCGCCCCCACCAAAATCCATCCACGTTCGATTCCGCCCGGCAACCACTCCCACACCCAACCACTTCCTCCACGTTCGATTCCGCCCGCCCGCTCCCCGCTCCACCCGGGACACTCCATCTCCTCACCACGTTGAATTCCGCCAGGCAACCACTCCCCGCTCCATCCGAGCCCCTTCTGGCCAGCGCCAATCACTCGGCGCTGCGCCCCTCACTCTATGTGCCACACCTTCCCCGCCACCCCGGGCGCCAAGCCGCCCCCAGGCGCCACTACACCGGAGCCGACTCCCCATCCCACAACACTTCGGTCCTCCCATCCCCCAACAATTCGGTCCTCCCCTCCCTACGGATTTAGGTAAGCCCCCCACCCCCGTTCTCACTCGACTGTATGACCCCACCCCCCTTCCGGCCCCACCACCCAGCGCCGCACGGGTTCCTCCTCCGCCCAGCGCCGTGCTGGGATCTCCCCCACCCAGCGCCGCTCCGGCACCACCACCCAGCGCCGCACGGGCTCCTCCTCCACCCAGCGCCGTGCTGGGCTCTCCCCCACCCGGCGCCCGGCTGGGATCTTCAACTCCACCTCCTCCACCCAGCGCCGGGCTGGGATCTATACCACCCAGCACCGCGCCGGGCTCATCTCCACCCATCGCCTTGCTGGGACCCCCTCCAACGTCCCGCGACTCGCTGGCCGCTCCACCCAGCACCAAGCTGGGCCCTCCACCGTCCAGCGACTCCAGCGCCGGGCGGGAACATACCCCCTCCCCTCCCAGCACCGTGCTGGCACCTCCTCCAGCTCCCCCCAGCACAGCGCGGGCCGCTCCTCGGTGCTACTACCCCATCGACCGGCTGGACTTGCACATCAACCACGCTATCCAGGTCTACAACCACAGCACTAGCTGGGGGGACTTCATCCGGACCATCCAGGGACAGGGTGATATCCACCCACAGGTAGGTACTCTCCCCCATCCAGCCAGTGTCATCCTCGACCAATTTGGGAAGGAAGGCACCCCAGCATCCATGTCGGGACCCCCTTGGGACCCAGCCAGGATTGCAACAGCCATCAGCCGGGGGCCACACCAATCCTCCCACCTGGGCATTGACTTCCTTCGCGAGGAGTATGCCGGCATGATGGACAAACAACAATGGACTGTCCTCCCAGCCAGCCTCATCCAAACCCTTCCAAACCTCCGGCTAAGTCCACTGGGGCTAGTCCCCCAGCGAGGCCGGCGCCCCCGAATGATCTCAGATTACACCTATTCTGACGTTAACCAAGACACCATCCCTCTCGCCCCCGCGGAAGCCATGCAATTTGGCCACACCCTTCCCCGGCTCCTCACCAAGCTGCACCGGGCAAACCCTCGGTTTGGCCCAGTCTACATGTCCAAGATTGACCTCGCGGATGGATTCTACCGAGTCCAGTTGAAACCAGAAGACACCATGAAGCTCGCAGTGCTTTTCCCTTCCAGAAAGGGTGAGCCACCTCTCATTGGAATCCCCCTCACCAATCCCATGGGGTGGAAATCCAGCCCGCCGAACTTCTGTGCCTGTACAGAAACAATTGCAGACTTGGCCAATGCCACCCTCTCCACCGGGCTGGCAGAGGCCAGGATCACACCCCATCGCCTGGACCTCCTCTCTGAAGCCGCGCCTCCAGCTCCCCCCGAGCCACCCGAGCCAACGCCCACGCCTCCCGTGCCCCATCTGCCCCCTCCTAGTACCACTCCCACCAAGAAGCCGGTGCGATACTGGGATGTCTATGTGGATGACTTCTGTGGCCTTGCTCAGGGCAACCAATGGACCCGACGCGCCATCAAGAGGGTGCTCTTCCAGTCTCTGGACAAAGTCTTCCGGCCCCTGGATGCCTCTGACACCCCCTTCAGACAGGAACCCGCCTCCCTCAAGAAAATGCGCCAAGGGGACGCCAGGTGGACCACCAAGAAAGTCATCCTGGGCTGGCTCATTGATTCCATCAACAACACCATCAGCCTTCCTCCCCATCGCGTGGACCGCCTACAGGAGATTCTGCATTCCATTTCCCCCACCCAGCGCCATGTCCCTATCAAACAATGACACCAAGTCCTTGGAGAGCTCCGGTCGATGGCCCTTGCCATCCCTGGCGCCATTGGCCTCTTCTCCATCCTCCAAGAAGCCTTCCGCCACCAGGAACCGGGCAGGCAGCGCCTCCAGCTCACCAAACGCGTTCATAACTTCCTTCGCGACTTCCAATGGCTGGCCAATGATCTCTCCCACAGGCCTACCTCCATTGCAGCACTGGTGCCAGATCCTTTCCCTGCCACCATGGGCGCTTGTGATGCCTCCGGTCTGGGCATGGGGGGCATCCATTTTGTCCCCCTTCCAACTGGCGCGGTGCAGCCCATCATGTGGAGGCATGCATTCCCCAAGTGGGTCTCCTCCCAACTAGTCACCTTTGACAACCCCAATGGCACCATCACCAACAGTGACCTTGAGCTAGCGGGTTCCATTGCCCACAACGACATCCTTGCCCACGCGGCCTGTGTCCAATCCAGAACCACTCACAACTGCTATGACAACACAGCAGCTGTCTATTGGCAACGGAAAGGCGCCACTACCACCACTGGGCCTGCGGCTTACCTCCTTCGGATTCAGTCCCTTCACCAGCGCCTCCACCAATATGTCCCTCTCAGGGATTACATCCCTGGCCCTGTGAATCACCTGGCTGATTTGCTCTCCCGATCTCCCCTCTCTGACGCCGCCTTGCTCCTTCATTTCAACACCACCTACCCACAGGACTTGCCCTGGATCTTATGTCCCCTGAAGCCTGCCATGCATTCTGCTCTGACCTTGGCTCTATCCAAAAGACCATGCGCGCTTCAGTCACTGAACTCTATGCCAAGCGCAAGGATGCCCATTGGAATCAATGGGTTCAATTCTGTGTGTCTCAAGGCTTTGAACCAACCCTCCACTCTGTTACAGATCCAATCCCCATCCTCCAAGTCTTTGCCCAGCGCCTCCATTATGGCCGGCTCTCCTGTAGCCGCAAGCCCATCAGATCTTGCACAGTATCGGACACCCTCAGGTCAGTGGGCCAGATGCTGGCCCGCATGGGGGCCAAAGACCCCAGAATCAACTCCACTGGCAGTCTTGACTTCAGGCTAACTGCCCAGTTCAAAGCCTATGCCAAATTGGACCCCGCACCTTGCAGGGTCAAACCCGTCCCAATCACCCTTGTCATGCATGCACTTTGCTTTGCATACCATGACTACCCTTCCCCAGCCAGGCAGGCCATTGCTAATATGATCTGCATAGCCTTCTTCTTTTGCCTCCGTCCTGGTGAGTACACTGGTACTACCAGGGATGATCAGGCCTTCCACCTCAAGGAGGTCTCCTTCTACCTGGGCTCCAAAATGGTCCACCATGACGGTCCTGCGCATGAGCTTCTTGCTGCTACCTCTGTTACCCTCACCTTCACTACACAAAAGAATGGCGACAAAGGTGAAGTAGTGGCTCATGCAAGAAGTGGGGACTCCCTCTGCTGCCCTGTGGCAGCGTGCGCCCGCCAGATACTCCATTTCAAGCGCTGCTGCACTAGCACCCACCCCTTCAGCCCATCCCTCAAGCTGGCCAGTTACTTTGACAATGGGGCTCTCACCCTAGTTCGAGCAGCATCGGTCACAGCCTCCATGAGAGTCTATGCCCAGACCCTCTACCATACCACTGGCATCTCCCCTGCAGCTATCTCTGCCCGGTCCCTTCGCGCAGGAGGCGCTATGGCCTTGCTCCAGGGTAAATGTGATTCTAATGTCATCAAGCTCCTCGCGAGATGGCACAGTGACTGCATGATGCGATACTTACATCAACAGTCGCTCCTCATCATCAAGAACCTTGCCTCTGTAATGTTCAACAATGGAACATACTCCTTCCTGCCGGAGGAATGGGTGCCGGCCTCGGCCCCCACTCCCCCTTGCAGCTCTCTCTGATCCCCCCCTGGGGAATCTTCCTCTCTGAATCCTCCCTGATGATTCTCCCACCCTCGCTGTCCATCCATGTCCCCTCCAGGTCCATCCTCCGCCAGCTCCCACCCTGTGGCCTATGGCCCAATGGCAGAAAAGGCTTAACAGCCAAAGCTGTGCGCCGGTGTGTGGGCAAAGCAACTCGGGACCGCACCAGCCTGCAAAAACTAGCCACAGGCTGGCACTTCCCGGATCCCCCTCTAGCATTGCTTAACCCACCAACACACGTATGAACTATAAACACCGCACATCCAGTACTACAAGTAGGTAGGCTACTGAGGCTATCACAAACGTATGTGAGTGATAGTTGATGTAGCGAACCGAATGTAAGGAATGGTAGTGCCACGTGGAACGTGGAACGTGCGACGCACGTACGAACCAAAGAACACCCTTGAGTATGCAAGATCTCATTGTATCACCAACGCAGGTACGAACTCTACGAGCACTCACTGCATGCAGCAATTCCCCTGTAAGCAGCAATCCCGCTGTAAGCAGCACTCCCGCTGTAAGCAGCAATCCCGCTGTAAGCAGCAAAATACAGGCAAAGCACCAACAAGCCGGTAAAGGTTCCCTCCAACAAGAACCGAGCCTACAGCTCACTCTTTTTGCTCCTAAACCGATTAGTAGTAGAATAAGTAAAGGCCCACAACGCCTGCCCGCAGAAAAGGCTTAACAGCCAAAGCTGTGCGCCGGTGTGTGGGCAAAGCAACTCGGGACCGGACCAGCCTGCAAAAACTAGCCACAGGCTGGCACTTCCCGGATCCCCCTCTAGCATTGCTTAACCCACCAACACATGTATGAACTATAAACACCGCACATCCAGTACTACAAGTAGGTAGGCTACTGAGGCTATCACAAACGTATGTGAGTGATAGCCCCCCCCCACATAAACTCCGTCTACAAGGTTACGTTGTCAACTCTTAGGGTTAGTGTTAAACGTTCAACTAACAACTCCACCAATTTTACAGTGTGGTGATTTTACAGTGTTATTTTACAGTGTGATTTTAAAGCGTGATTTTCTTTTCTTTTCGAGTAAAAAAATACTGTTTCCCTTCATAATCATCTTACCAAACTTATCTTGAGCAGAGTTGGTTTACCGTACTTGTACGACAAAGCACTCCGTCCGAGAACGCGGGATCCCACTGAACTGATCAGCAATGGTCACTAGTAGGCAGGGACTTCAGGCTCGAGATATTTTAATCCGAAAAAACTGCCTTTGCTGGAAAAAGAATTGGACGGCATTGGACTGTAGAGGAATTGCTGGATAGATATTGTTTGGACTGCAGCCTTACATATACGTCTTGAAATCAATGAATCTGCATCCATTGCGTAGATATATCAACAGGATAAAGATCCAGTTTTTCGTGAGAAAGGAGTAAGATTGAACAACGTATCGGCAACAACAACTCGACCGACAATTTTCCCCTGTAGTTTGAGAGAACGATTCGGAACAAAATATCGGAACAACGGACCGAGGTACGGCGAACAACTATTGTAAGAACAAGCAAGGGTACAAATGGGAGAGATAGGCAATGATTACAATGCCACCTGCATTGCTGATAAGAATGTATTTCCTCCTTTTTCTATTGTGCTATTTTCATAGGACCGTATTGGAAACTAAGGATCGGAAGGCAACACTGGTTCGAAGGCAGCAAAAACAACAACGTAAGATAGAGGGACAATGATGCCTACATCCTGCATTGCTGATGATGTCTTCCTTACTTGTGTTTCCCTCCTTCTTATTTTCATACGTACAGATCAGTAGAACAATCAATTGGAGAAAACGTCCGACAAGGCAGACGCAGGATCGTAACAATTTGATCGGACGAATTGAACGCAACAACAAAAGGAGGCCAACAGTGTAGGTTAGTGACACGTAGATTATACTATTCTTTTGTTATTATTTACTCAATGTAGCACATCAATAGATACTCACCCATTTGGTTCAATTCACATATAATGATAAACTCGAATACAATCGTAGACTACGGCAACGACAGAGAGCAACAACAGCAACCGGAAACCTTGCGACAGCGATAGCAAAAGCAGCAAGCGAGAACAATCCAAGCGGCCGCAACCCGGAACCATCGAACCAACAGCGGCAGCGATACCAACAACAGCGCCAGCAACAGCAGCAAGCGGCAACAACAATAGCAACAGCAGCAATTGGGAAAAACCCAACCGCCCGCAAAAGTAAGAATTGCGGTTCCAAACAACTAATTCTGAAACGCCGTTCCAGAAACTTTACCCTGAAACCCCAATACAGACAGAATTACCGTTCCAGAATAGTAAACCCGAAACGCCATTACAAAATCTTGACCCAGAAACGCCAATACACCAGACGCTCAAATCAGAATTGCCGTTCCAGACAACTCAATCTGAAACGCCGTTCCAGAATCTTGACCCAGAAACGCAAGCAATACAGCAAACGTTCAAGTCAGATTTGCCGTTCCAGAGAACTCAATCTGAAACGCCGTTCCAGTAACTTGACCAAGAAACGCCAATACAGCTGACGTTCAAGTCAGAATTGCCGTTCCAGAGAACTCAATCTGAAACGCCGTTCCATGATCTTGACCCGGCAACGCAAATACAGCAAACATTCAAGTCGGAATTTCCGTTCCAGACAACTCAATCTGAAACGCCGTTCCACAAACTTGACCCAGAAACGCCAATACAGAGATTCTGCGGATTTTCAAGCGGGCGGAACCGGGAACAATCTAACCAACAGCGGCAGCGATAGCAACAGGTGGGAACATTCAAAGCGGCCACAAAAGTCAGACTTGCCGTTCCCGACAACTTAATCTGAAACACCGTTCCACAAACTTGACCCGGAAATGCACTCCATGGGCAAATCGATTCATCGTCTTCCTCAAACAGCTAATCTGCAAAGAGTACGGCACAGGTCACACAAGAATGGCACCCGGTGCAATGGGATTGAATACAACAACAAAGCAATTGGCAACAAAATCAATGAAGCAAAAATCAAAGAGGAAACGGGGGAAGACAGAGAGAAAGAGAATGAAATCAAAATTTCTCCAAAACGGAGCAACATCATCATCAACAATCCACCAGACTTACAAACACTTGTCGGAGATAAAACACAAGAAGCGTAAAAGTATGAAGGAAATCGTACAACATGTCGAGCAAATAGCATTGAAAACAGTTCACAAGAATGGGTTTCGAGGTAAATTCATGGAAACACGATGGGGTTTTAAAACAGTTGGAGAAAGGGAATACACATCGGAAGAGGCGGTGTCTATTGATAGTTTCAAGACATTGGATAGTACCGACGATAAGTTTCTTTTAGCAGTCGCCGAATCAGAACCATCATTGAGAATCTTTGCAAAAGCTTCCAAAAAATGTGCAAAACAACGCTTGGGTACTCCCAAAAATATAGAAATTACAAGAACATTTGCTGCGGAAATTGTTCAATCTAAACCCAAAATAGGCCGAGGAACCAAACGTGACAGTGTAAACAGTGGATATGGTATTATTGGGATGAGACCAAATCGATTGAAATCGGGAAATGGTGTGTATGTTTTCAAAAAGAATGTGGAACCGAAAACACAAGACCACCTTGAACAGAAAGCCCTACACATTGTGAAGGAAATGCAGCTTTGTTTACGTGAAATGTCCAAATTTGTCAACCTTGAAACAACTGTGATGAATGAGGTTGTTAGTCGTACAACACTGAATGCAATCGGCCATCACGCTACGGCCTTTTCTATTGGAAAGGATTATCACTCGAAATGCCATACCGATGCCGATATGTTCTATACAAGGCTGACGGTTATTGCTCCAAAACATGTAAGTGATGACGAGGTGATTTATTACTTTGTGTTCCCAACGTATAAAGTGAAAGTTCCATTGAGGTCAGGCGATACTCTATTGTTCAATCCATTAGTATTACATAGCTGTTCGAATCCAAAATACAAAGGCTGTTATATTATGAGTGCCTATGTGTCGACAAAAACTGTGCTAAGAGCTGATCCTCTATAATATATTAAACAATAATTTAAAGTTAGACGTTCCATTCACTTCGTTTGTTATCATGCGACATTGTGAAATCATTTCGGAGTAGCTATCAATCAAAACGTAGGAGAAATATGGTACGATCAATATGGAGGAGCATTCAATTCTTCACTAATACTAAGTTATTATGGATATTGTAGTAGGAAAACAATTAAGTATTGGATGTATCAGAGAGGACCTCACTATAGTCATCATCGTTCAATGACATTGAACAATCATCACCTGAATTAGTAGCATCATCATTATTGTCGCTGTCCTCTTCAACAATAGTGCATTGGGAGTAGAGTGCCTCTTCATTAGGCAAAGATGACGTTGTCTTGTGGAATTCATCCAGCCAAGCCCTTTGATTCGAGACAACTAAATATGAGTTTGATTGCAACGTACCAATTGCATCAAGTTCTGGGACAACTGCTACATCGGAAAGTATGCTGTCGACATGAAATAAGAACAGGGAATTGTCGTCTACTTCACCTCTCGTCACAAACAACGAAGCTGTTGGTAGTGGAGTGGATTTGAATTTGGTCACTACTGCATAAATGCCTTCGTGGGCAATTTTGTATTCAGAAACAAATGAGTAAGGCTGCTTCAGATTGTAGAGTTCAAGGAAACACATAATATGGCAGGGTATTTCACATGCGTCGACATCAAACAAGGCCCAATCATACCAGACAGAGTTTAGTTGGCCACCATTGGAACAATATGAAGGGTGGCTCCGAAACAAGTAATTTTGCTGTGTGCAGTGGTCAAACCTGTTATGTTCAGTAAATCCTTTCACAAATGTAGAGTCCTCCAAAAGTGGAAGCACATTCTGACATACAAAAGACAACACGATGGGAGAAATATAGGGTTTTGTTTTGTTCAATGACCTAACCCATCTCATAGTACTTGCCCCATCGTCGTTAATGAAAACGTGAAATTTTGAACCAGAAACTTCGGGAGGGACTCGATTACCGGAAACATCTTCTGCCGTCACTAAATTAAACTTGGAAGTAGCTACTCGTAGCAGCATTTTTTCTTCCTGTCGCTTTGCCGTTTGCATTATCAATGTCGAAGCATTCTGTTGAGTGTTCTTCGAGGGTGCTTTGATTTCAGTTTTGTGGTGTGATTCCAAATAAGAAGAATCCCATCCGCATGGAAGTCCCCAAAGTTTAATGTACTCAACAAGGTGAAAGTATAGATGGTTTTTGATCAGTTTCGTACCCATTCCCTCTCTGAGGCAGGTCGAATTAATACAATTGATAAAATGGATTATCATCTTGGAGAGATTTTCCAATCCAGAAATGGGTATATTCCCATGCTTCAAGAATTCTTCCATGGAGAGTATCAGTTGAATTACCTCTACTTGTTTCTGAATAAATGTCGCCTCCTTGATGATGTTTATTGCCACATCGGAACAAAGGGTGATCAGAATGGAAATGAGCATTCCCGAATAATCATTACCCTCCTTTTTGGTAATGGAGAGAAGCTGACTGGAAAACTTGGTTCTGGGGAAATCTCTGTCCAATTGCCTTGACAAAAGACCACCGTATAACTGCGCAAGTGAACCAATAGTAGCTGAAGTGCCATTCGTGTTTAAATCTGGGGCATACCAACACTTAGGACTACCTTTTAACAATGAATCGAGTGATTCTACTGCCCGACGTGCTACACCCAGTTGATGCATATGCAAACACTCACCGGGAGTAGCAAAGTGAATGTTGTTGACATTACTACCAAAATTGAGGCTGTGAAAAGCATTTTTTATGGGATGGTGCAAAATGCTTTTGAAGTACTCCAGGTGTTCCCGTGCAGAATTGTTTGGGGGGGATTCAAAATCTTCTGGAACCCAGAGCCGAGTCAGTTCCTCCACTTGGGCTTTTGGTTTATGGATGACACGTGTAGGACATGTACAATGTCGGCACAATTTCTTCACCTTTTGCGTGTAGGATCCATACTTTCCACATAGTTTGTCATGAAGTTCTGTATCCCCAACAACATAGGCAATTGCAAATTTCATTTTCACTTTGAACACTTTTCCTGCATACGGAAGATAATCCCACTCCAACCCGCCCTGCATTTCACATACTTCCTTGAAAGATTGCAAAGCCAATGCAAGCGCGGTGTGTAGATTTTGAATATTATCTTTTGCCGTGGTTTTTTTCGTGTGTCTTATGCTCTCAATTTCAGTGTCGGGATGAAAATAAATTGTGGTCCAAGCGTCAGGTCCTTTTCTTGCTTCAGTATTGAAAATACCAAGAGTCATGTTGAGAGGAGTGAGTGACAGACGGCCATGTGCATCCAAGCTGATTCCATCCATGTAGAAAATGATCGGAACAAGGATTTCATCATTTTCATTGCAGATCTGCTTCCACGATTCCGTCCACCAAGAGCCGTGGTGTAGTTCTGTTATGTATGTTTCATTGGTGAGTGGTGGGTTGTTTTCGGGTGAAAGAGGAGTCTCGACATTCGGAAAAGACAAATTGGTTTCTTGCATCAACTCCTTATTGGTCAGAAGGGAATGAAGTGCGTCTGGGAAGGACTGAACAAATATTTGGGTGGGTAAATTGCAAGGTAACCAGTTAATTATGTGTGGCTCGAACTTGGTCTCTGAAATACCCAAATTGGACTTGATTTCACTAAATATGGCTTCTCGATGGCGGGGGTAGATAGAGCTAAAGTCAACACCATGAATAGTTTGACATTCGTTTGTCCATTGAAAAATAGATTTGAATATGTTTAGAGGTAACTTGTGTTTCGTCATTAGATTCATGAGCTTTATTTCAGCAATGAGCCTATTGGTAGGTGAAAAAGAAAGATGAGATCGGATCAATTGCTCTTTTTCATTGATGTTTGGTTGGGATGCGGTGGGTTCCAAAGCATCCATACCATTATCGTTCTGAATAGGAAGGCAAATTTCTTCATGAATAACCATGTCATCGTTGTTGCTGTTGTCTTCTGAAGGAAACAACTGTGATTGCATTACATTTCTATCCATTGGTGGAACAAATAAGTTGTGTACTACCTGACTGTTTAGAACAGAGTTGAACGTTTCGTTCGAGGATGCCTTGTTAGTGTGAGCGGCAGCAACAGAAGCGGAAGGAACAATTGGACCATTCTCCGTCAATGTCAGGCCATATTGTGTAGGTGAATGACGAACTGTACTAGTGGTTTCTTCTTTGGCAGATGATGAAAATTCCATTAGGTTATGCTTTAAATAGAAATCACGGCAAAAAGCTATTGAATCAAGGTGACGTGAAAGGCCTCGTGACACATATCGGTATGATTTGTGTGTAGACGAATCTTGTCTGCTTCCGATGAATGTCTTCGATTTGCCCTTACAGGACATGCAGCTACGACATATAAATGATTTGGGAATTTTGGTATAACAACCACTCTTGAAGTGATGGCGATTTTTACTAGGTCGTGACATGTTATTCTAATGGAAGAAGGGAGGGGGAGAAATGATTTCGATGGGGGTGTTGAATGTTGAAAATGAGCATGATGCTATCGGATCGAGCATGAAAAGGCATGATGGTATGAAAAAAGAAACGTCGTGACATAGAAACAAGACAGAAACATAGTACTAGTAGTACGAAGTAGCAAACAAACACTTCTGAAAATAATTTTATTGCATATCTTGGGTTAAGGTTAGGAATTTGTTTGGCACCGAGATTTCAAATTTAAACATGATTTGAACACAAAAGCATGAAACGCCGTTCCGGTTACTGAATTCTGAAACGCCGTTCCATGATTGTTGACATGAATTGTACAAAAAATCGTTTCACAACTCGAACAGAAATCGATACTATCATACCTACATTACTACTAATACTAGTACTATCATAATAAAACACATATCTAAGAAAAAAGTATTTTTGGAAACAAAATAAAAGAAAGAATGGTGGTGAAATCGTGTAGGAGGAAGTTAGTGCTGTAGAGTTGTACGAAAATTCGTTAAGACGAGCATGATGCTATCGAAGCGAGCATTAAAAGGCACGATGGTATGAAAGAAGACACGACGTGACATACCATAAAAAACAACGCGGAAACGTAGCAAACTAACACTTCTGAAACTAATTTTATTTCATATATTTGGGTTAAGGTTAGAAAGTGTGGTAGTGAAAAGTAGATTTTTTAAATCAATTTAGTCAAAATGGAGAGATCAATGGACATTTTGAGTCTTCGGGGAGAATTTTGGTCGCAACCTGAGGGGGGTCGAAAATCTTTACCACAAAAATTGTGAATTTAAAAAAATACCCTTGCGCATAACAAACGCAGGGTCGATTTTCTGAAAATAGGGCTTGCGAGGGGTCGCGTGGGGTCGCGTGACAGTTATCGGACGTTATCTCTATCATCCACAGCAAGAGAAGCCAAGGAAAGGGCAGAGGCCAATCTTCGCATCCCTGGCTACGCAGGGGAAAGGGCGCTAACAGCAGCTGAAGTCTGTTTCAGGAAGATCCTCGAGTCCTTCGGAGTCAACAGGCCTACAGCCAAAGAAATATTCAGACATGGATACTCCAACACTAAGGCTGTTGCAGATCTCGATTCAGAAGGGATCAAGTCTTTCCTAGGGTCACTAAGCAAGGCAAAACACCATCTATGCCCAGATCCACAAGAAGTCTTTATTGGTAGAGCATTCGGCGATCGACTGAAGCTATTTGTGGCTTGGATTAGGTTCCAACCTTTAATAGGCGCAACGGCCACCAAAGTGGACTGGATAAAGGACCCAACGGCCGAGATAGATACACGGGAATGCTTAAGATCTACAAAGGAGGACGATGAAAATACAGCAGTAAAGGATCTGACACTACCCGACAAACTGACTACGATGTCAAAGTTCAGGGAATTTGATGAGAACTTACGCGAATACCTACGGCATAAGAGGGGTGTCACCAAAACATCCCTACTCTACACGATAAGACAACAATCTACAGTCGGAGAAACCGACAGGTGTGGAACTGTCGGTCCGGGCCCAGACAACGCATACTCCGACTGGACTGAGTATGCAATAAGATGCACGATCCATGCCAACTCTCATTGGTCCAAAGACAACAATACTCTTTGGGGGATATTTTTTAAGTTGGTAGGGTCCGGACCTGGTTGGTCCTATACGGTATACAAAGCTTTGGGACCAAAAACGGGGTAGGAGGCAATGGACGTAAGGCGTATTTCGCCCTCTACTCTCAGGCATATGAGGAGACCAACATAAAGCTGATTGTTGAAGCCAAACGGCAATTTATCCGGGAATCAGTATACACAGGGGATTCCAAACACTACAATTTTGACAGGCACAAGAGGCTATGGCACGATGCAAAGCAATTCTTGATAAGATACAAGGCATTCCCGCCTGAGGATCAGTTTGTGTATGACTTCATACGATCCCTACAGGATGTACGACTCGAGCAATCCATCCCAATCGTAATAACAGAAGGGTCGGACTATTATGCAAATTTTGAGAAGGCTTCGGCGTATCTTACCCGGATGCTCGGAGTGAAGAAACTCCAGAACCAACCAATCAAGAGGGGTCGGAACGTGTCAGCCTTCACTAACAACAAAAAGAGGAAAGGTGACAACAAACGCGGCAACTCCTCTTCCAGCAAGCCACAAGGCAACAACAACAACAGTAGTGGTGGCTCAAAAGCACAACCAGGGACCTATAAAGGGCCCGTTGAATGCAAGTTCTATCCACGAGAAGTATGGTTAAGCATGTCTAAAGAGCAGCAACAGAGAGTCCGAGCGCTAAAACAAGCAAAGAATGCAAGCAATAGCGGGGGCAATCAACAATCGAAAGTGGCAGCAGCCACTGCTGCAAACCCTCCCAATAACTCCAGTTCAGCAGGAAACCAGTTTGGCTGTCACAGCCATATTAGAAACGGGAATGGAAATTGATTCGCCGGCCGGGGCCTTAAGATAGAACCTCGGGTAGGCCGGCCGATAGTCCATCTCAAACAGATGACCCAGTCATCCAGTGTTAAGCCAGGCCGATGCGAGCTGGATAGCCACGCAGACACGGCTGCAGCGGGATCTAATATGGTATTACTCGATCCACTGGATTCTATCATGACATTTGCTGATGTTGCCCCATTTTCTGATGTGTACTCACCAATAAAAGATGTTCTTATTGCCCGTTGTGCTACTGCTTGGACAGATCCAACGGACGGTATCACATACACATACATATTGGTATTCAGACAGGCCCTCTACTTTGGAGAATCACTACAGCACAGCCTGATATGCCCAAACCAAATCCGGGAATGCAATTTGAATGTGGTTGAAGACATACCAAGAAGATACTGCAATTCTTCCAGTCACAGTCTTATCTTTCGGTCCGACGGTTTTGAATTGATAATACCATTGCTAGTCGACAGCGTTCTGTCATACTTTGACACACGCAAGCCGACACGCCGCGAACTCGATACATGTGACCAAGTCCTTGCAACCGACACACATACCTGGGATCCATACGCCCCCCACTTCGAAGAAGATGAAGAAGCAGCCAACGCGTCTTTCCCACGAGTGGTGGCAGCTCTCTCAGGGGGAGGACCGACTGGGCAAATCAAGTCTTGGATACGATCCACAAACAACCCTATACACATCAATGTAAAACACCAAGATTATCGACTCAGATACCTACAGAAGATCTGTACAACCCGTACTCAACGGCCGGGGTATACTCAACAAGAGATTGGCGACCGGTTACACTCAGTTTTTGTTAAGAGTACCGGGGACGGAGAAAGCTCGGAGATACTCCAAATTTCAGCCACTTCAACCAAAACTTTGATTTCACTAACAGAGGAAGAGCTTGCCATCCAAAAGGAAGCAAAAGCTCGGACAAAAGAAAGAAAATTACTCCGACACCAGCAAGATGTGATAGATAAGGAAACTTCCCTAGAGAAGAGGTCATTTATCCGACGCGGACAATGGGGACCTCCGATAAGGATTCCGGAGAAAGTGGACAGATATGATTCAGAAGCCATTGCAAAGATGTGGAACATCAGTGTGAAGAGGGCCAAAGAAACGATTAAGGTCACTACCCAAGAAGGCATAAGAAACCTTATGCAACCAATCACCCGCAGGCTAAAGACCCAAAAGTGGAGAAACAGAAAAGTACTTAAGGGTCTGTGGTTTGCTGATACCATGAAGTTCAAAGTACCGAGTATCATTCGGAATGATACCAACGCACAGATCTCTACCAATGGGAAAGGATATGTGGCGTTCTATCCAGTAAGAGGGGAGAAACGATGCCACGATGGACTATCTTGCTTCATAAATGAGGTAGGAATACCGGAACATCTTGTCACTAATGGGGCAAAGGCCCAAGGAAATCATGAGACACACAGCACTGGATGGACTAGGCTTTGATCGGAGTATCGCATTTGCCAAACCTATATACAGCCCCATTGTTGGTGGAAGAATACGGCAGAACACAGTGCAGGGGACCTGAGGAGATCAATCCGATTGATGACTTCTAAGAAAGGAAGTCCGAGGAGGTGCTGGGCCTTTTGTGGAATGTTGGCAGCCGGAAGGTTAAGTAACACCGCATCTGGGGATCCATCTGCTATGGGAAGGACCGGATTTGAGTTAGTCCATGGATATACTCCGGATATAACCCCATACATGATACACGATTGGTATGATTTCATCCGGTGGTACGACCTACAGGATAAGTCGGAGAAATACGGACGATGGCTGGGCCCATGTGGAGATACTTATGGAGGTGGCGATTGTCACTATGTATTGTATAAGACTGGAAAAGTACACATAACAAACAGCACACGGCCTATATCTGAAGTGGAATGGAAGCACCCAGACACTATCCTGCAGTTGGAGGAACACAACAAACTACATAATGAAAGGATCGGCGATGAGGCGAAGCCCTTGGATACTTACCTGGAAAACGAGTTAGGGGAACCACCCTTGGGCCTATTTGATGGCAAATATGAGGGTGAGGACGAGGTACTTATGGCTGAGCCAGAGGCGTCATCCCCGGACATCGATGATTTAACCGACAATCTTGACAAGTACCTTGGAAGCCAAGTGTTACTGCAGATAGGGGACCAACGGATTCGCAGTACGGTTAATAACCGGTACAGGGACGCGAGTGGGATCCTAGTTGGAGAAAAGAATAACAATGCACTCCTAGACAAAAGATCCTACAAGGTTTCTATGCCAGATGGATCCATAGAGATCTACACGGCAAATGTGCTTGCGGAGAATCTCTATTCCTCCGTGGATGACAAGGGGCGCATGTACTGTCTCCTGAACGAGCTACTTGACTATGAAAAGGATAAAGAGGCTCTGACAATACAGCAGGCAACTATCACTACTAAGTCCAGACAAACACGGACTAAGCTAACAACCAAAGGGTGGAGAATCCTGGTCAGTTGGAAAGATGGAACTTCTTCTTGGGCGAAGTCAAGTGACATGAAGGAAAGTTTCCCCGTCAAAACGGCTCTGTTTGCCAAAGATCAAGGCATAATAGATGAGCCAGCTTTCAAGTGGTGGGCCTATCGGGTAATTTGGAAGAAAGACCGGATTATCTCCAGCGCCAAGACCAAATATTGGACCAAATCCCATAAGTATGGGGTTAGACTACCAAAAACAATTGCTGAAGCAAGAAGGATAGATGAGGAATCCGGCAGTGACTATTGGGCCCGGGCTATTGCAAAAGAAATGAAGAACAATTTCATCGCCTTCGAGTTCAACGACGAGGACAAAGTACCGGTGGCACATACAAAAATCACTATGCACATGGTATTTGACGTGAAAATAGATCTAACTCGGACGGCTCAACTTGTTGGCGACGGGCATAAAGTGCCGGAAATATCACGGGAGTATACATACTCAAGCGTGCCCAGCAGGGATTCAGTCCGGATGTTCTTCCTAGTCGCTGCACTTAATGACCTTGAGGTCTTAAGTGCTGACATCCAAAATGCATACTTAACCGCACCAATTAAGGAAAAATACTACACAGTGGCTACACTGGAACAAGGGTTTGCACCGGAGTTATGCGGAAGGCCCTGCAAAATTGTAAGAGCTCTGTATGGTTTACCAGTCGTGGGCGCATCATTTCGGTCCCATCTGTCTGAGCACTTAAGGGGACTTGGATATAAGTCTTGCAAGGCGGATCCAGACGTATATATGCGGCCGGCTGTAAAGAAAGGAGGCTCGGCATATTACGAATACTGTGTGGCATATGTGGATGATATCCTTGTATGTGGAATGGATCCGAAGTTCCAAATGGATGCAATCAAAAGACAATTCAAACTGAAGGATGGGACCGTTGAACCACCCACCTTCTACCTAGGGGCAGACATCGGCAACACGTCCGTTGATGGGGCTGAGTACTGGTCCATGTCTTCAACTAAGTATACGTCCAAAGCCGTTAAATCCGTTGAGGAGGAATTGAGTAAAGGGCAATATGCCTTCAAGATACTCCCAAAATCTGCAAAATCACCATTGGTAACTGGATATAGGCCCGAAATCGACGCCTCTCCGGAACTTGGTTCAGAGAAACAAAACTATTACCAGGGTTTAATAGGTATACTCCGTTGGATAATTGAACTCAGAAGGCTAGATATCGTAATGCCCGTTTCACTTATGTCCCGGTATCTTGCACAGGCACGAGAAGGGCATCTAAACCAATTGTTTCATTTGTTTGCATACTTAAAGAATTACAGCAAATCAAAGTTGGTGTTTGACTGCTCAATCCCAGAACTTGACGAATCAGTATTCCATGAATGTGACTGGGCTGAATTCTATCCAGAAGCGGGGGAACTAATTCCTCCACATATGCCCAAGCCACGAGGAAAGGCCGTAACTACCACATGTTTTGTGGACGCCGACCACGCCGGTTGCAAGGCTACTAGGAGATCTCATACAGGAATCATCATCTTTGTTAACAGGGCACCAATCCTATGGTTCTCTAAGAGGCAAACAACCGTTGAAACATCCACGTTTGGCTCAGAAATTGTGGCACTCAAGATCTCAATTGAAATGGTAGAAGGCCTACGATACAAGCTCAGAATGATGGGCATACCTATAGAAGGACCGACCAACATGTATTGTGACAATGACTCGGTTGTTGTTAAGAATGTAACACACCCGGAAAGCCCTTGTAAGAAGAAGCACAACAGTATTGCTTACCACAAAGCGCGCAAATGCATCACGGGAAAGATTATCCGGATTGGCAAGGAACCCGGTGAAACTAATATTGCAGATCTACTCACTAAGCTTATGGGTGGGGTAAAGCTATTCTCCTTATGTAGGAGATGCATGTGGAGGTGCAAATAAAAGGACCGACCCTTAAAGTATCTTCTACAAGTACTTAACACTACAAGTACGAAGACACGGGGACTCTAGAAAAGCGCCGGTAGCATCCGTACAGACGTACGGACATTTGGAGATACACACGAATGAGATACACCAACACACGTACGACTAACAGGCAAATAAGCAAGCTGACTCGCCGAATCGCTAAAGGTGCGCTAATAGTGCACCAATAGAGGTTCGATCCAAGAAATCATCTTATATGAAAAACACTCACAAATCTAAATACTAATACTTGAAATCACTGAATACTACTAAAATTACCTAGTGGATTACACGCGTAAACGTGTTAGTGAAGTAGTAAGCTCACGAGAGCAAAACTAGAGAAAGAGGGATCGGTGGAGGTGCAATCCAAGTATCACTCAGTCCTACTAATGCTCACAATTTTAGAACCTAATTACAATACAACCAATCTATCTATCCACTACACACACAATGAAATAAATGATACGAAGTAAGAATAAAAAAATCCCCGACGGATTTGTGTTCCCGGATCTTCTGTCTCTCATTGGATGACTAATTGGGTCATTCCCGAAAACACAGAATATCTGTGTAATTTAGGTCGTGCACGATTGTGTGTGTTTTGTTACTCAGTTTTCCGCTTTTTTACTCACATTACCGTTTTTAAGTGTTTACGAGGCCCCTCGTAAACATCGATTTACACACAATTCTGTGTCTCCATTTGGAATCCATGACTGCACCTTTTTCATTCCCTTGTTAGTAATTATGTGTTCATCATGTGTGTCGTACGAGATTAAGTAATAGTATCAATGGGCCTTTTGCTTGAACGACGAGTCACATAAAATCTTTCATCATGTGTGTCGTACCAATCCTTGCCGTGGTCCTTTTACGAGGTTAAGTAATAGTATCAATGAGCCTTTTGCTTGATCGTGTTGTATGGAATAAATGAGGCCCAATACGAGCCGGTATGGATTTTCATGATTGCAATAAGTAATTTACTCACAGGGTGTTAAATGCATTCATTTGAATGCATATAAGGGATCCAAGTGTTTACTGATTGATCCGGTCTTTAATAATGTCTCGGTACATATCTCCTAACCTGTTTATTTGGGGTGTTAAGTGGAATAGTTTTTACCACTTAAGGATTTTCATGTAGTGGAGTTGCGTTTGATTCTAAGACACATCGAAATATTCGTATCTCTGTCACTTGGTCAAATTCCTTATTCCAAAAATGAACATAAATATGGGAAGAGTTTTTAGCGCACAGATATCTGTGTCAACAATTTTCATTCCCGAATACACACATCGATGCCATGTGACACAGATATTCTGTGTTTTCGGGAATGACCCATTAGTTGTTTTTTGGCATTCGGGTTTTCACCTCGTTCACTTCAAACAGGCTCGGTGAGATGAATCTCATTTCTTTGTCAACGTGCTATGGGTACGAGTACCGCTATCGGATCTTCGTACCGATGAAAGACCAACGATCTGCGCAAAGAAAAAGCGTATCAAATTCTCGATTTTCGTGAGAATGAACGAACGAATCAATCATCACGAACTGATCAAGTAAGATTTCACGCTCACACTCGTGTTGTAGTTGGTGTGTTCTGCGCGGTGACGAGGTGCACTTTAATCCCTTTAGACCAGAAATATCGCAATTGAACTACAAACCAATCACTTTCATGGATGGTGTCGATCGGAAACCACGTGCTGCATTCTAACCGAGCTATGTTTGTAGATAGTGCGAAATTTCCTAAGTCTTGTTTGCGGATGTTGTTTCAGTCAAATCGGAAGGATTTAGAGCTGCGCATGTGCTCTGTGGATCAGCACTGATTGGCATCACTTCCACCCTATCGATAGTCCAAGATGCCACATTCCTACACTATAATACCGTCTCCATAGTCCCCTAGAGTGCATGTGTTCCAGCCACAATACAAGACTGAGCCTATAAATCCATCCAAAGGGAGGATATCAACCGATTTGATCAGTATGTTTTGGGAGACGCAGTGCAAATGCATTGATAAAAGGAGATCGTCTACCGAGTAGAATCCTATGCTGAAATACTCATAATTTCCGAAGCGACGGAGACAAAAAACGTTTCCTTTTTCATCGGATCCACTCATAGATTCAGATCACTTAACTTCACGTCACAAAAAGTTTCTATATTTACGGAAAACCCAAGACTAATACGATGCTGTACAAAGCCCTCATCCTTGCTGTTCTCTCGACCGCTACCGTAGCAAACGCTGCATACCTCGATGACCAGCATTATTTCGACCGTGAAGGCTTGATTCGTACTTTAAAGGGGGGAAAGAAAAAAAAGAACAAGTCAGAAAAGAAGGAGAAATCGCCAAAGAGTACGAAAGCTCCCACCATGGCTCCCTCGGATATGCCTTCGGCATTTCCAACCATCATATCATCCACCGGCGCTAGCGATACATCGACCACATCATCGTCCGCTTCAAGTTCTTAAATCCTTAAAGCCTGAGTGAGCATCGACTTCTATAGCACATAATAGCAATTATTGCGACGATTGCGACGACTGCGTCTACTTCGTAGCGAACGCGATACGTGCGCGTCGTTCAACGAACGCATTGGCCATGGGAAGGATTTGAACCAACAAATAGGTATTCCAAGTCGTCACAACGAGGAAATATCACAAGCAATTATATGTATGCCATCTGTTTGGACATAAGCGTGGTTTCACAGAACCTGCTACACGTAACATATTTTATTACCCTACGGAAGGAGAGAGCAAAAAGCACCGTCGGGAAAAAGGCAAACGAAAGTTGAATATAGGAAAGTACCATACCGTTTTGGTTCGACTACAACAAAGACTTAATTTCTAATCACGACACTAGCAATCATAAAAAGAATTGAACACTGAATCTGTTGCGTGATAGCACCGTAGATCTATGTGCGGTAATCAGTTATACGAAGTACACCACGTGGAGATCGACAGAACCAATAGAACGATACAGTTGTTCTTTCCAAGTCCCGTCCCGCAAGATGTTTCGTATACATACAGTTTGCTCTCTGTTGTAAACGTCGCATGTTCGTTTCGTTCCAACCACCATTGCAATACCAACCTTGGCAGGGCAATACCCCCCCCCCCCCCCCCCCCCCCCACAGTACTGAAACTCGTGCCGTTTTAATTGTCATTGGTTCTGCTTTCTTCTTCCGCACAACCATAAAACTGCGTTCGTAAGGTGCTGCACGAATCAAGAATGAATGTAGTGCACAATTGTAACCATCCTAAATATATTGTTGAAAGAAAGGGATGATGAAGGACCTACAGGCCTCTCCATAGCATCAGACGCTACTAGCACACTAAAGTTATTGTACGTTGGGCGCTGTTCTCGTCTTCGGAGTCTTCGGAGTGCACATTTTTGGTACGAACTAAGTAATACCCCCGGAGTACGAAGTAGTATGCATTCTAGAAATCACGCGGTTAAGGACATACAGACAGACTAAACCAGTTACTCGTGATAGCCGCCAAAGCAAATAACTGTTTATACGATTCATCTCAACGCATGTACGACCCGTAAAGAGGGACCGACAGAGGTGCAGTGCGGTCCGGATATAACTTAATCCTAATGCTCACAATTTTAGAATCTAATCAATGTTACTGCAATCTTCCTACTGCAATCAAAACGACACGAAGTAGAAATCAGAGTTTATCAGACCCAATGATTCTAACCAAATAAGGAGTGCCTAGTCGGCAATCGGATATCGTTCAAATGAGAGACGAGTGTCCCAGCGGTCCACACGACAATAGACGAAGCGAGACTGATTACCGACTGATCACCGGTTAATCAAAGACTCTCCTGAAGGCTATGTCCATGTTTGAGCACTTAGATGGGTAATGGCACTAGTGCAGCCGGGCTCGAGCTAATATCTCTTGCTTCTCTCAAACGACATAATGGCCTAGGGGAACAAGCAAACGCCATCAATACAATATATCAAATTCGGGGCCAGAACAGCCGCAGTCTCTACATTCAAATGTAAACGTGTCCCAATTCAAGCATGGAAGAGGCCCACATGGCGCCCCAAAATGACACGATAAGGACGAGCCGACGGCCCCACCACCAACAACAACAATAACACCAACAGCTAGGAGCATAAAGCTCACGAATAGCAGTAGGTGTGAATACAGTTAGGAGGGATCGATTCCTCCATACGGGTAAATAAGATATTACCAAGAGGTGGGACAGCGTACAGACGTGTGCACTAAGCTGTCCTAAGCCTCTACACGGAGAGGGCAGTTGAATTATTCTACAGTAATTTCAACTCCCGCCGAATAGGGGGATCCGGTGGACTTGTAACCGTAAAATAACGGGAAAACAAACCAACGGCCCCAATTCCTGTGGAAACAATTCAACGGTCTCAAATTCCTGCGGGAACGAGTAGCGGGCCGGATCCAACGGCCACTAGATTCCCGCACGAATAAATCCAACGGCCAGCAGAGGGATTCATAAGCCAAATCAACGGCCCTGATTCGAAATCGGAACCCGAACAGTTTGCTTAAGTACGGGGCAACTGAGGGATTTCCATTCGGAATAGAAACGTTTGTAGAATTTTACAAGGAGAAACCGCTAGAAAATATCTACTACTAGTGATATCGCGAAGAGAGTGATTGTTTGAGAAATACAAAATTCTTTCAGAAAATCATTCATATATCACTTACAGAACAAGTAAACAACTATTTCGGACGCAAAATACCAACCATGGTGAAAGGAAGAACAGCCCGACAGAACCAACGCAACGACAATGCGGCCGCTAATCCAGCGGCTGCAGCAGCTAACCCAGTAGCTGGTGGACCTGCCAACAATGGACCAGCCATTCCTGCCAATCTTGGTTTTACAGCGGCGCAAATGGAATGCATTAGGACCATGATGGATACTAACCGGGCTCCGTCGCTCACACAAGAGGTTCAAGATGCAATCGAACGCGCTAATCAACTGGAGGGAATCCCTGGATACGCAGGGGAAAGGACTCTAACCCCGACAGAGGTAGTTTTCAGAGAAATCTTGGAATCCTTTGGGCTGAACCGGATCACGGCAGATTAGCTTTTCCGGACTGGCTACAGCAGTACCAACTCCCTCCGAGACATGGACGAATCTGCAATCAAATCCCTAGTGAATGGTGTCAACAAGACCAAACACAACTACTGCCCGGACCCAAAACAAGTGTATGTGGGGAGGGTTTTCGGGGATCGGCTCAAGTTGTTTGTGGCTTGGATCAAATTTCAGCCTCTCATTGGAGCTACAGCTACTCCCTTTGACTGGATGGCTGACCCGGATGCAGAATCCAAGACTCGAGATCGCCTCAAGTCTCTCAAGGAGGATGACAGCAACACAGCGGCCGGGGACCTTACTCTCCCAGAACCACTCACTGCAATGTCGAAATTCAAGGAGTTTGATGAACGGTTCAGGGAGTATCTTAGACACAAAAGGGGTGTCACCAAAACATCTCTACTCTACACAATTCGGAAGGACTCTATGGTCGGCGATGCTGAGAGGGGGGGGGGGGGGGGGGGGGGGGCGTTGGATCTGCCCCAACAGATATGTATGCCAACTGGAATGAATATTCTATACGATGCACCGTCCATTCAGGATCCCACTGGACAAAAGACAACAATACACTATGGGGAATCCTTTTCAAATTGGTAGGAGCGGGCCCCGGTTGGTCCTACATCCAAGGTCTTGGCTCGGAAGGGGATGGGAGAAAGGCATATTTCACCCTCTATTCCCAAGCATACGAATCAACGAATATAAGACTTCTCATAGAAGAAAAGAGGGCCTTCCTACAGAGTTCTACCTACTCCGGGGACACCAAGAACTACAGTTTTGACAAGCACAAAAGGCGTTGGTACGATGCAAAGGAGTTCCTGTTGCGGCATAAGGCTTTCCCACCGGAAGATCAGTTTGTTACTGACTTCTGCCACTCCATCTCGGATCCAAGACTCGAGATGGCAGTGCAATTGGTCCTGAATGAAGCGGGTGGCATGTACGACAACTTTGACAAGGCTGCCGCCCACTTCACTCAAGCGCTTGGTATCAAGAAGATGCAAGCCAGTCGTAAAGGCAGTCGCAGAAATATCTCTTCCTTCAAGGGAAAAAGGGGCAACAAACGCAACAATGATAGCAACTCCTCCTCCAACAAGAAATACGGCAACAATAAACAGAAGACTTCCGGTACATACGATGGACCTCTCGAGGGTAAAATCTATCCAAAGGAAATCTGGGTCACTATGTCTGCTGCCCAGAAGAACCAAGTCCGGTCCCTACGCCCAGCTCTCAACTCCAATTCAAAGTCTGCGCAGGTTTCTCTTGTTGAAGCCAAAGGAGACAACACTACAGCAAAAGGGCCGGCCGGCGATCAGTTCGGTAGCCATACTCACAAGAAGAAGAACCAAGACTGATTTGAGGGCCGGGGCCTGTCGATTGTATCCCGGGTAGGCCGGCCGATAGTCCATATCAAGAGTTTTGGCTCACCATCTCAAGGTAACGGTCGATGCGAGTTGGACAGCCATGCTGATACAACAGCCGCGGGATCAAATATGGTATTACTGGATTCATTGGATTCTATCTTGACATATGTGGATGTTGCACCATTTTCAGATACATACTCACCGCTTAAGAATGTCCCTATTGCCCGTTGCGCCACAGCTTGGACTGACCCAACCGATGGGATTACTTACATCTTGGTCTTTGGGCAGGCTTTGTTTTTTGGCACCAAGTTGCAACACAGCTTGGTATGTCCCAATCAAGTCCGGGACTGCAACTTCAACAAGGTTGAGGATACCCCAAGGCGATACAACTCCAATTCTACACATGGGATTACATTTCGATCAGAAGACACTGAACTCTTCATCCCTCTCAAAGTTGAAGGAGTCATATCCTATTTTGATTCCCGCAAGCCTACGAAGAAGGAACTGGCGAACTGTGAACATATACTGGCTACCGATACCCACACCTGGGACCCCTACTCCGCTCACTTTGCAGAGGAGGAAGAAGCCACCAATGCCTCTTTCCCGCGAGTTGTTGCTACTGTCTCAGGGTGCCTGCCGGCTTGTGGGACCCCAGTCAAATATTCATCCACAATTCATCCTGAACCACTCGGCACAGGGTACGACACAAACCGGCTGCTCTACTTGGCTTCTGTCTGTACTAATAGAGTTCCTTCCCAACGCACCGGATATACTCCAACGGACGTTTCCACCCGATTGATTTCAGCCCTTGCTGGAACCACCGGGGAGGACCAAGAAAATCTTCGGAATTCAGCACATTCTATGATTTCTGATGTTTCCACCAAGCCCTCATCAGTCGGTCTGTCCTCATTATCTGAAGCTGAGCTGGCCATTCAACAGGAAGCCAAGGCTCGCACCAAGGAAAGGAAGCTGTTGAGGCGCCAACAAGATGTTCTAGACCAAGAAATGTCTCTCGACAAGAAGTCTTTCATACGGCGGGGACAATGGGGACCTCCGATAAGGATACCCGACAAGGTTGACAGGTATGATGCCAAGTCCATTGCTAAGATGTGGAACATCAGTGAGAAGCGAGCCAAGGCTACTATTGAAGTCACTACCCAGGATGGCATTCGTCAACTGTCCCAGCCTATTACAAAGAGACTGAAGACACAGAAGTGGAAGAATAGAAGGATGCTAAAGGGCCGATGGTATGCCGACACTATGAAGTTCAAAGTTCCCAGCATCATTCGCAATGATATAGCAGCCCAGATCTTTGCAAATAGAAAGGGTTATGTGGCCTTCTATCCTGTCAGAGGAGAAGTCCGATGTCATGATGGCTTATCTTGCTTTATCAATGAAGTAGGAATTCCAGAACACCTTGTTACTGATGGGGCAAAGGCCCAGGGGAGTCATGAGACACACAACACCGGTTGGAACAAGCTCAGGTCGGAGTACCGCATTCGACAAACATACATACAGCCTCACTGCTCTTGGCAAAATACAGCAGAACACAGTGCCGGGGACCTGAGGAGGGCCATCCGTTGGATGACTTCTAAGAAGGGCAGTCCCAGGAGGTGTTGGGCCTTCTGTGGAATGTTAGCGGCCGGCCGGATGAATCTCATGGCATCGAGCGATCCTTCTTCAATGGGGAGGACTAGCTTTGAATTGGTACACGGATACACCCCAGATATCACCCTGTATACGATCCATGACTGGTATGACTTTATTTGGTGGTACGACTTAAATGGAAAGACGAATAGGCTTGGCCGGTGGCTGGGCCCATGTGGGGATACTTTTGGTGGTGGAGATTGTCACTATGTCTTATTTAAGACCGGAAAAGTTCACATAACAAACAGCACCCGGGCTATATCCGAAGAAGAATGGAGGCACCCAGATATCCTATCACAGTTGGAAGCACACAACAAAGCAATCAACACGAAGGTAGGCGATGAGGTTAAACCTTCTGATACTTATCTTGCAAATGAACTTGGAGAACCACCTCTGGGCCTATTTGACGGTAAATATGAGGGAGAGGATGAAGTACTCATGGCAGAAGCCGAGGCTTCTTCCCCGGATGTTGATGACCTATCTGGTAAGGATCTAGATGAGTATCTTGGGACTGAAGTATTACTCCAGATAGGGGACCAACATATCCGGGGGCTAGTCAAGAGCCGTTGCAGGGATAAGGATGGTGTGCTGATTGGTGAAAAGAACAACAATCCCCTCTTAGACACGAGGTCTTACAAGGTCACTATGCCAGATGGATCTATTGAAATCTATACAGCCAACACACTTGCAGAGAGTATTTATTCTTCCGCTGATGATGAAGGCCGCATGTATTGCCTGATGGATGAGATTATCGATTTCGAAAGGGATTCGGAGGCCTTAACTATAGAACAGGCTACTTATACAACAAAGTCCGGACAAACTAGAACAAAGCCAACAACCAAAGGATGGAGGTTCCTTGTTAGATGGAAGGACGGCACTACATCCTGGGCAAAGTTAAGTGATATCAAGGAAAGCTTCCCGGTTGAAACAGCAATATACGCCCGTGAAGAAGGCATCATAAATGAGCCAGCGTTTAAATGGTGGGCTTATAAAGTACTTCGGAGAAAAGAACGGATCCTATCTGGCGCTAAAACCAAATACTGGACCAAGTCCCATAAGTACGGGGTCCGGCTCCCTAAGTCTATTACAGAAGCAAAAGCAATTGATAGAGAAACAGGGACCAATCATTGGGCTTGGGCTATTGCAAAAGAAATGAGGAACAGCTCTATTGCTTTTGAATTCAACGAGGAAGACAAGATACCAGTGGGGCATACCAAAATAACCATGCACATGGTCTTTGATGTCAAGATTGACTTAACTCGGAAGGCCCGGTTAGTCGGAGATGGACACAAAGTCCCAGAAATATCCAAGGAATATACTTATTCCAGTGTACCCAGTAGGGATTCGGTTCGATTGTTCTTCCTAGTGGCAGCACTCAACAACCTCGACGTACTCAGCGCGGATATACAGAACGCTTACTTAACAGCACCCATCAAGGAGAAGTACTTCACAATAGCTACAGAGGCCCAAGGGTTTGCGTCAGAACTATGTGGAAGGCCCTGCAAGATTGTAAGGGCTTTATATGGCCTCCCGGTTGCTGGGGCATCTTTCTGATCGCACTTGGCTAGTCACTTAAGGGAGCTTGGTTACGTATCTTGCAAGGCGGATCCTGATGTACATCTCCGTTCTGCGTTCAAACCAGATGGCTCGGCTTACTACAAGTACTGTGTGGCCTACGTTGATGATATTCTTGTATGTGGAATGGATCCAAAGTTCCAGATGGATGCGATAGAAAGGCAGTTCAAGTTGAAGAATGGAACAGTTGAAGAACCTTCTTTCTACTTGGGAGCTGATATAGGAAAGACCTACATAGATGGTAACCCGTACTGGTCCATGGCTTCATCTAAGTATACTGCAAAAGCCATCAAATTGGTTGAAGAAGAACTACTAACCGGAAAGTATGCGTTTAAGGTACTACCCAAGACAGCGAGATCTCCTTTGAGCGCTGAGTATAGGCCTGAGATAGACGCATCGCCAGAACTCGATCCGGAGAAACAAAACTACTATCAAGGTTTGGTTGGGATACTCCGGTGGATATGTGAACTCGGTCGATTGGATATCATTATGCCTGTGTCACTTATGTCTCGATATCTTGCGCAAGCCAGGGAAGGTCATCTCAACCAGTTGTTTCATCTGTTTGCATACTTAAAGAATTACAGTAAGTCCAAGTTGGTATTTGATGCATCTATGCCCGAGGTAGATGAGTCAAATTTTCAGTTGTGCGACTGGAGTGAGTTCTATCCAGAGGCCAAAGAGCTATTGCCTCCAGATATGCCTGAACCGAAAGGAAAGGCCGTTATTACTACGTGTTTTGTAGATGCGGATCACGCAGGTTGCAAGGCTACCAGAAGATCTCATACAGGAGTCATCATCTTCGTTAACAGAGCACCTATTTTGTGGTTCTCTAAGAGGCAAACGACCGTTGAGACATCTACATTTGGCTCAGAGATAGTCGCACTCAGGATAGCAATCGAGATGGTAGAGGGGCTAAGGTATAAACTACGAATGATGGGTATACCTATAGAAGGACCTACCAACATTTATTGTGACAATGAGTCAGTCGTGAAGAACACTACACGACCAGAAAGCCCTTGTAAGAAGAAGCATAACAGTGTTGCTTATCACAAAGCACGGGAGTGCATAGCAGCAGGAACTATCCGGATTGCAAAGGAGCCAGGCGAGTCGAATATCGCGGACTTACTCACTAAACTAATGAGTGGGACCAGGCTAATTGAACTAGCAATGAGGTGTATGTGGCGAGATGGGGTTGATGAAAAAATGAGGCCCGCGGGATAGGTATCTTCTACTAGTCCTATACTACCATGAAGACACGGGGACTCTAGAAATCACGCGGTTAAGGACATACAGACATACTAAACCAGTTACTCGTGATGGCCGCCAAAGCAAATAACTGTTTATACGATTCATCTCAACGCACATACGACCCGTAAAGAGGGACCGACAGAGGTGCAGTGCGGTCCGGGTATAACTTAATCCTAATGCTCACAATTTTAGAATCTAATCAATGTTACTGCAATCTTCCTACTGCAATCAAAACGACACGAAGTAGAAATCAGAGCATCGCCTCGTGGCACTCCGTGAAGGAAATTCACCATGTCTCTAGTTTTACTATCGTAGTCCCTACATCGCATACACCTAGCTGGTCATTAAATTAATCGGTGATATCAAGTAGGTTCCAAAAATTTTAGCATTTGTATAAGCAGTTTATTTGGATCGCACCTCTTTGGGGTACTATGAGGAATTCAGCGAGCCGGCGCAAGGTTTGCTGTTTGCTTATTAAGGTTGCCTATTAACTATTTCTGTCTGTCTATTGTATGGTCTTGTCTGTCTGTTACCGCGTGTTATTACTTCACCGTGCACTTTCTGGAGTCCCCACGTCTTTGTGCTAGTTAGTAGAAGATACCTTAAGTGCCGGGTTAAGTATCAATAGTCTTCTTATACTCGTTGACTCCTCCTGTCCGCTTACATCTAGTACATAGATAAATAAACTTTGCCCCACTCATAGGCTTGGTTAGCAAATCAGCAATATTTGTCTCGCCTGGCTCTTTCCCAATCCAGATGATCTTTCATGATATAGTACATTCACGTGCCTTGTGATAAACAATACTGTTATGCTTCTTCTTACAAGGGCTTTCTGGGTGCGTCACATTCTTTGTCACTGAGTCATTGTCACTGTACATGTTGGTTGGACCTTCTATAGGTACGCCCATCATACAAAACAAACCTTGTATCTTAGCCCCTCCACCATTTCGATTGCAATCTCAAGTGTGACTATCTCAGTTCCAAATATGGATATTCCAACTGTTGTCTACCTCTTAGAGAACCACAAGATAGGTACTATGTTAACAAATAGGATGATTCCCGTATGTGACCAGTGTGTTGCTTTACATCCAGCATGGTCCACATCAACAAAACATGTAGTCATAACTGCCCTGTCACGTGGTTTGGGCATATCTGGAGGCAATAGTTCCTCTGCGTCCGGATGAAATTTGGCCAGATATCATCCTCCCCGAGATAGAAAAAAGGCAATTCAACAGTCCCATCCTCCAATTTGAATTGCCCTTCAACCGCATCCATTTGGAATTGAGAATCCATCCCACATACAAGAATGCCATCGACATATGCCATGCAGTATTCATAGTACGCAGTACCCTCCTGCTGAACAGCTGGGCGCATATGTACAACCAAATTGGTTTTACAGGGTGTATATCCAAGCCCCTGTAAGTGCTTAGCCAAATAAGACCAAAATGATGCGCCTGCTACCGGAAGACCATATAGAGCCCTTGCAATCTTGCAGGGCCTTCCAAATAACTCCGGTGGGAATCCTTATCCCTCAATGGCAGTAGTGTTGTACTTTTCCTTGAGTGACCCAGTTAAGTGGGCATTCTGTATATCAACACTTAACAATTTAAGATCATTGAGTGCTGCAACCAGAAAGAACAACCTTGCAGAATCCCTGCTGGGCAGGCTTGAGTATGTTTACCCCTGTGATATCTCAGGCACCTTATGCACATCCCCAACAAGGCGCGCTTTCCTGGTTAAATCAATCTTCACATCAAAAACCATGTGCATCGTGATTTTGGTATGCCCCAGGGGCAACTTATCTTCATCATTGAACTCAAAGGCAATAGAACTGCTCTTCATTTCTTTTGCAATTGCCTGAGCCCGATGATCACTTCCTGTTTCCAAATCAATAGTCACACAAACGAGATTTGGGGTTCTTTTGGAATCACGCGCATATTTGGGTTGAACTCCACTGGTCCCCCTTTGTAATTTCACTCTATTTATTGAAATTAATGTCAAACTCATAATATTTTGATGCACATTGCATTTTCCTACCCCACTGGCATCTGTTTCCGAAGTAGTGGCATGTTACTGAATTTTATGCCTGAAACAAACACTGCATGGTCGCAATTTTTCAATCTCAATCGTTTCCCCATTTTTATTGTTATTACTGGCTATTGTACAAATGATGGTGACAACACCTAAATATCAGGTTTATTGCGTACGTTGCTACCAGAACTCTCCTCTGATCACTGTAGGTAGGGGAAAGAAGAAGGTTACCAAGAAGCAGAAACCCCCCTTGTTTACAGCGCGACGAAGAAAGAAAACGGGAGTAGTTGTTTCTCCTGGTCTTCTGGACCATATTTCACGTAATCCGGGTACATGTTATTCTTATTACTACCGGTGTTTGGGGGTAGATGATTTTGCATCTTTGTTATTCATTAGAAAATCAATGAAGAAGCTTGAGGATGTTAGTCAACAATTAGGTCTAACAAAAACCTGTAACGGTCCACAGAGTAGTGACGGCCCATTACCAGAGGTGCTCGACAATCAAGTTATGTATGACCCTTCTGTCGAACCGATTGGGCGTGCCTTGATTGGTCGGGAATTAACAAACATACAGGATGGCAATGATTGTGTTTCTGATGAAAATTTGTTCTCTCCTAATGATGACGATGAGGAAGAAGGAAGTGAGAGCATAGAGGCCCCCCACTCTTTGAGTGTCAATGAAGAAGGCAACAGCATTGATGTTGACAATTCCCATCGTGATTCAAACTCGCTAGTAATTACGACACCCAATGTAGGAAGGAACATATCTGACGAACTGAAGGTCAAGATCAAGTTAATTAAAATCATGCGGAATCATAGCATACCATTAGTTGCAGAGAAGGAATTCTACAAATGGGCTATCGAATCCAAGCGGCTTAATTTATTTTCATGGACTAAAGGCAATCTCATAAAGACCAGGGCAAGTGTCATGAAGGAGATTTCCGCAACTGTGCCTGAAATAAAAGGTGATGTGTTTGAACCTCATCTTATTGACTGGTGTTCTAAGAAATCACAGAGTGCTGATGTTTCCGGTCGCAAACAAATCTATGTCCGGCCGTTCCAAAAAGCACTTCATTCCCTATTAACAAATGTGACTTTGGTGAAGGAAGCCAATCTATCATTCCCCCATGCTGAAGACCCAACCTTACCAATCCGTTATCCAGAACTTCAAGGCAATGTTGATATTGACGAACTCCATCACGGTGAATGGTGGATCAACACTTGGGAGAAGAGATGCAAATCCGAATTGAATGCAATTCTGGCTCCTATTATTCTCTACATGGATGGAATTGCAATTGACAATAGTGGTCAAACCACTCTTACCCCACTGAACATGACTCTTGGCATATTCAACACCCTAACTCGAAACTCCCGGCCGGATGCGTGGGAGGCTATATATTATCACCCAACATGTCCAGGTGTTAAAGGTGCTGAATCAATTGACAATGTGAATAATCTTCACTCTGGCCTTTGTTTGGCTCTTTCTTCTTTGAAAGATGCCTGCAACCAAACGGATGGTATTGAATGGTCTAATTTGCCATGGAACACGAAGAAATGGTCGGTTCAAATGAAATTTGCGGTTGCTTATTTCATAGGTGATACTCCCCAGCACGACCAACTTTGTGGACATTATCAAATGTCAAATTCAAAGATGATCTGTAGGCATTGCAATTGTCCCAGAGCACTTGGTATTAACGCTTGTGTGAATGTTTTGAAGGTTGGGGTTTCAGTTAAAAGTGGTAACATGCAGGTGTCTAAGCACCAAAATGGGGACGAGTATCAATCCATTCGTCTCTGGAATATATCTGATTTTACTGCTCCAACGGTTGACAAAGGAGTGAATGTTGAACAGTATTTCAAAAACATCTCTCACCACGGTGTACATAACGACAACACTTTTTATTATCTTGATTTTGGGGAAAACCCACATAATATTCATCTAGCGTTGCCAGGAGAGAGACTCCATATGCACGCAGCGGAGAGGTTTTGCGAGGACTTTTTAGGCAATAACCAGCGGCTTCTTGGTGAGATGAAAAGGTTAGCCAGTTACTACGGTGCTGCTGTTCAGAGGCAATCCGATCGTGACTTCCCACGAACCAATTTTTCAGAATCAATACATACAGCAAAGAAGGAGGGTAACCAGTACATTGGAATGCTTTATATTCAGATGCTGTCACTTCTGTCTGCTGGAGGCCGTCAATTGTTGTTGTCTCGAAAGACTCCATCCAATCTTGAGAACAAGAGCAGAAAGTGTAAAGACAAAATTGACAGACGCATTTACGCCATTGAGTTGTTGTTGGGTATGGAAGAGTTCCTAAAGTACGCTGGAACGTTTGACAAGGTTTTCAAACAAGACAAGAAAGGTGTTTTGAATCTTGACAAAATGGTTGTTCTTTTCATCAACTGTATAAATAACAATCTGCAATGAAGTAAGGGAGAGGGTAACAATCTGGTGAAGAATCACATGTATTTTCATTTATCACAGTACATGAGATTATTTGGTCCTCCAAGTGGATGGGACTCTGCGAGTGAGAGCAATCATAAAACTGAAGTGAAGGCTCCTGCTAAGAGAACTCAACGAAACAAGTCCACACTAATCAAGCAAACCTGCCACCGAGTAATGGAGTATCAAACTATTGATCGACTTGACCGTGAATTTGATTTGTTTGAACATAGACCCATAACCGGACCAAATCATCCTAAGGAGGATGGTTGGTCAGCTGGGTCTTTGTTTTGGATTGGTGTGATGAATGGTCTCCCTTACATGAAGTGGGATGGAAAAAAATGCAAGTGTACCCTGGTTTCCATTGGATGTTCTCAAATTTTGTTGCGACGTGGTCCTTCCAGCTGTGGGCACCAGCACGCTTTTTGGAACCACGGAGCACAAGAGGTATGACAAATATTGTGAGATGAAATTACTATTTTGTGCCCACCCATTGTTTAAGTCTGATTCTGGACAATTGTCCAATGTATCGTCGTAACAGTAATAAAACAAAAGACAAACGCAATCGGCCTTACGGTCGATTGATTTAGTGAGTAAGAGTAATCATCTTAGATGTGATCGAACTTAGCGAACGACAGGTTAATTACTCGTTGTATAGATTATTGGCATATTACCGTGTAATTTGCCACAGTAATCGTTCGTAATCTTAAGACACAAAACACACAAAAACCGGCCATCTTCGATCGGCCTTTTACCGTATCGTATAATTCGTCGAGATATTCTCATTGGAATATCACATGTAATCGTATCTTATCATGTAGAATTAGTACTAGAATGTACGTAGATTTAGGGCATGATAGTGTTTTAGAGTTGTTAATTCTTTAAAGAGTGAGCTGATGGGGAAACTCCCGCTAAGAGGCAATCCACATGAAGCGCCGACGATCATTCACTCAGGTTTAACCTTAAGAATAAGGTTATTTTGCCCTTATGACTTTTCGTATGATACGCCCGTGATTAGTACGTACGAATACACATTTACACGGTGAATTCTTTTCAACTGGGCTAATTTTTAACTCAACCTCCTCAATGGGCGTGGACTGCAAGTTTATCCATGTCAGATTCTGTGCCTGCTTTACCTTGAAGGTCCTTTCCCCGTGGGTAGCTTTGTTAGTGGTTTCGAATTAGTGCACGATGGTTATTATGCCGTTGCTTGTTGCTTTGTTTCTGCAGACCCCATACCAAGCAAGAGGGATAAAGGAAAAAAACACCAGCATGTGTTGGTAAAGCAAGGTGAGTTGTGGAACAAATTGTATTTGTTCGACTGCAACACCATTGAGTCCAAAGCTGCCGTTGTTAGAAACCATGGTAGTCCTCACCAATACTTTGTCCTGGGAAATCGTGAACAATGGTTGTATAATTTCCGTGAGACAATGGCTGCATTGGAAAAGAAGGATTTACAATCAATAGTACGAGATGGTGAAAACAGCCCATGAATTGAATTAATGATATTTGTACTTAAATCAATTTGCATATTTTTCATTTTTCCACTATTCTGCAACGCCGTTGCAGAAAATGGGTTTTGGGAGGAGTCTCATACTTGTAAATTCTCTTTTGAAAAGTTGTGTATTTATGTTTTTAAGGTACCCCCCTTTTCATGTGTGTTTAGCGTATTTCCCTTTTCTGGAACGGGGTTGCACGAAATGCCCTTTTTCGTATTTTGGAGGGTACAGAAATCCAATTCTTGTTTAAATTGATTTGTGTATTGCTCTTTTTCAACTATTCTGCAATGGCTTTTCAGATTTTTTTTGTTTTTTGGGGTATTGTTATTGAGGTACCCCCTTTTTCATGTGTATTTATGGTTTTTCCATTTTCTGCAACGGCGTTGCACGAAATGCCCTTTATCCGTATTTTGGAGGGTACGGTACAGTCATCAGAGTAAAAAGTTATTATTATAATGGAATACTTCTTAGTACAGTTCTTCGTGATACAGAGGCACTCATAATATAACACCCTTTGTATTTGGGATTCGAACAGCTGTGGTATACGGAAGGGTTAAACAGCAGTGTATAGCCAGAACGCAACGGGACTTTCACTTCATAGCTCGGGAACACAAAGTAATATATTACCTCGTCATCACTTACATGTTTCAGAGCAATAACTGTCAGTCTAGTATAGAACATATCGGCATGGATATGGCATTTTGAGTGATAATCCTTTCCAATAGAAAATGCCGTTGCGTGATGACCGATTGCATTGTGTGTTGTACGACTAACAACCTCATTCAACACAGACGTTTTAAGGTTGACAACTTTGGCCATTGGACTTAAACAAAGCTGCATTTCCTTCACAATGTGTAGGGCTGTCAGTTCAAGGTTGTCTTTTGTTGTCGGGTCCACATTGTTTTTGAAAACATACACACCATTTCCCAATTTCAATCTACTATTTGGTCTCATCCCAATAATAGCATATCCATTGTTGACACTATCACATTTTATTCCTCTACTTACTATTGGTTTAGCTTCAACAATTTCCCCAGCAAACGTTCTTGTAATTTCTATATTTTCCGATGTACCCAAGTGTTGTTTTGCGAATTGTGTGTAAGCTTTTGCAAAGATTCCCAATGATGGCTCTGATTCGGCGAATGCTAAAATACACTTCTTGTCGGTACTATCCAACGTCTTGAAACTTTCAATAGACACAGCCTCTGCCAATGTATATTCCTTTTCTTCAACTGTTTTCCAACCCCAACTTGTTTCCATGAATTTACCTTTAAAGCCATTTTCGTGTACTGTTTTCATAGCTATTTGCTCGACATGTTTGAGGTTTGCCTTTATACTTTTACAACCCTTCTTTGGTTTTATCTCCGACAGGTGGTTGTAAGTTTGGTGAATTGTTGTCAATGGTGCTGCGTTTTGGAGAAAATTTGAAGTCATTCTCTGTCTACTTCTACGTTTCTGTTGTCTCTTTGCTCTTTGTTGTTTTGCTCTTTCTGCAATTAGCTTTGGTTTTCTTTTGAATCCAATTGCACCTGTTGCTGTTGTTGTATGATGATTTTCTGCCGTTCTGTTACTCTTGCTTTGCGGTTCGATCGTTGCAGGTTGCTGTTGTTGCTCTCGCTGTTGCTCAAGCTCACTGTTGCTGTTGTGAATCGATTGTTGCCAGATGATTCCGACGATGATTCCGGCAACGTTGGTGGAGCGCCGGTGGAGGAGGAGGAGCGATTTGATGCCGACGATTCGTTGCCGTTGTTGCCTCCTAGGGGTTGCGCCGGTGGAGGAGGAGAAGCGATTGGATGCCGATGATTTGTTGCCGTTGTTGCCTAGGGGTTGCGCTGGTGGTGGAGGAGGAGCGATTTGATGCCGACAATTCGTTGCCGTTGTTGCCTAGGGGTATTGCTGTTGCTGTTGCTGCTGTTGTTGTTGTTGTTTTTGCTGCTGTTGTCGCCGTTGATTTGTTGACAAACGATTGGCCCACTGCCGCTCGTTGCTGTTGCCGACCTTGGAGGAGCGCGGGTGGAGGAAGAGGAACGATTTGATGCCGATGATTCGTTGCAGTTGGTTTGATCATTCCCGGTTGCGGTTGGTTTGATTGTTCCGGGTTGCAGCTGTTGCTCTTGCTGCTGCCGCTTGCTGCTGTTGCTCTCGCTGTTGCTCTCGCTTTGCGGTTCGAGCGTTCCTGGTTGCTGTTGTTGCTCTCGCTGTTGCCAATTGCTCAATTGCTGTTCATTGCTCTCTGTCGCCGCTCTCTGTTTCGCCGCTCGGTGTTGTTTGCTGTCTGCCGCCGCTATTGTTGTTACCGCTGCCGTTTGCGATTTGATTGTTGTTGCTGTTGCTGATCTATGACAACATATAATAATTGAACAAAATGGGTGAGTATCTAGTGATGTAGTAGAGTAAATAATAACAACAGAATAATATAATCTACATGCCACTAACCTACACTGTTGGCGTCCAATCGATTTGATGTTGCCGATTTGTTGTTCCAATATTTGCCACACCTACAGGGAAAGTTCGCCGCACCTACAGGGAAGAAGACGATGCACCTCAAGGAAAGATTTGCCACACCAGGAAAGATTTGCCGCACCACTGTTGGCGTCCGATCGATTCGATGCTGCCAATTTGTTGTTCCAATATTTGCCACACCTACAGGGAAAATTTGCCGCACCTACAGGGAAGAATACGATGATTTCCCATACCAGGAAAGATTTGCCACACCTTGATCCGTTGTTCTGATCCGTTGTTTCTGATCCGTTGTTCCAATCTGCACCTATGAAAATAATAAGGAAAACAGAAGTGTGGAATACATCATCAGCAATGTAGGATGTAGGCATCATTGTCCATCTATCTCACGTTGTTCACTGTTTGCTATCCTTTTGCTATCCGATCCACCGTTGCCGACCTTTTGCTGTCGTTCCAACAATTGTCGTTGTTGCTGCTGCCGTTGATTTGCAGAATTCTTACTCTCATGTCACGAAAAACTGGATCTTGTTCCTGTTGATATAAATACGCAAGGGATGCAGATTTTGTGCTTTCAAGACATCTATGTTTGGGTCGCGAATCCGAACAATATCTTTCCAGCAACTAATCTCTCGTCCAAAGGTTTCTATTGTCTTTTTTCAGCCAAGGCAGTTATTTTGGATTAAAATATCTGGAGCCTGAATTCCCTGCCTACTAGTGATCATTGCTGATCAGTTCAGTGGGATCCTGCGTTCTTGGATGGAGTGCTTTATTGTACAAGTACGGTAAAGCAACTCTGCTCAAGATAAGTTCGGTAAGATTATGAAGGAAAAGACTATTTTTTGCGTCGAAAAAAAAATCACCCTGTAAAGTCACACTGTAAAATTGGTGGAGTTGTTAGTTGAACGTTTAACACTAACCCTAAGAGTTGACAACGTAACCTTCTAGACGGAGTTTATGTGGGGGGGGTTTGGGGGGGGGGGGAAATACGTAGAAATATTTAAAAAATCTGTTTTTAACAAGTAGCCTTGGTACAAACGCTACGACTAAAAATCATTAAAAACAGTACCCAAATAATTATTTACGGAAATGAGATGCTTCATCTAAAAGCAATAGTAATATGTAGTGGCGCGCGTTCATTTTTATGGTAGCGAACTCTCATTTTTATGGTTGCAAGTAACCATAAGATTTAACCTGAATAAAGAAAAAATCACACAATTAAAATCTGTCTTAGATCAAGTTGGTCGTCACGTCGTCATCAACCTTGCCAGATGAGAGAGTTGGTGAGAAATAATATCGGACTTGTTAGAATTGGTACAATTTGTACATGAATGAGTCGGACTTGATGTACTTACAGCTATCTACCGTACTCTCATACGAATCGAATTTTTCCCTGTTGTCGTTCGAATCGAATTTTCCCTGTTTGGCAAATTCGATCGAACAAGACGCGACGACAAATAAGAGAGTTCAATCGCAATATTGTACTTTTAAGAATGACGTCACTTGATTGGTAGTATAGATCAATTGGTAGGATCAGTATGAAGGTAGCTAACTACAGTATGAGTATGTACTGGATGGGGGGGCGGGGCGGGGGGGGGGGGGGGGTTGAGAATTAAAATTAAAAATTAAAAAAATCTTTTCTTTCACCCCCTACTACAATTTAAAAAAATAGTTTCTCTTGAACCAAAATCAAAAAAAAATTTCTTTCACCCCTCAAAAATGAAGTAGGACACAAGCATGGTATGTCGTATGAGTATGTACTGGATCTAAAACAAATCTTTTGAAACACTAGAAATTGAAAAACAGTTTCTTTCACCCCCTAAAAAATGAAGTATGACTCAAGCAAGGTATGCAGTATTAGTATGCACTGGATCTAAGAACAAATGCAGTCATCTTTTCTAATCATTGGACTGGAAAGATTTGCACTATTTTCCAATCTGGTGGGTTTTTGGGTTCATGACTGAATTATATTTTGTTTAGGGACTGGAAAGATTTGCACTGTGTTCAAATCTGGTGGGTTATTGGGTTGATGACTGAGTTATATTTTGGTTAGGGACTGGAAAGATTTGCACTGTGTGCAAATCTGGTGGAATTTTGGGTTGATGACTGAGTTATATTTTGGTATGGGACTGGCAGTATTTGCACTGTGTTCAAATCTGGTTTGTTTTTGGGTTGACGATTGAGTTATATTTTGGTTAGGGACTGGAAAGATTTGCACTGTGATCAAATCTGGTGGATTTTTTGGGTTGATGACTGAGTTATATTTTGGTGGGGGACCGGCAGGATTTGCACAGTGCTCAAATCTGGTGGGTTTTGGGGTTGATAATTGAATTATATTTTGGTTGGGGACTGCAAAGATTTGCACTGTGATCAAATCTGGTGGGTTTTTAGGTTGATGACTGAGTTATATTTCGGTCGGGGACTGGCAGGATTTGCACTGTGCTCAAATCTGGTGAATTTTTGGGTTGATGACTGAGTTATATTTTAGTCGAGGACTGGCAGGATTTGCACTGTGCTCAAATCTGGTGGGAATTTGGGATGATGAGTGAGTTATATTTTGGTGGGGGACTGGCAGCATTTGCACTGTGTTCAAATCTGGTGGGTTTTTGGGTTGATGACTGAGTTATATTTTGGTGGGGGATGGAACAGATTTGCACTGTGTTCAAATCTGGTGGAATTTTGGGTTGATGACTGAGTTATATTTTGGTCGGGGACTGGCAGTATTTGCACTGTGTTCAAATCTGGTTTGTTTTTGGGTTGATGATTGAGTTATATTTTGGTTAGGGACTGGCAGGATTTGCACTGTGTTCAAATCTGGTTTGTTTTTGGGTTGATGATTGAGTTATATTTTGGTTAGGGACTGGCAGGATTTGCACTATGTTCAAATCTGGTGGGTTTTTGAATCGATGACTGAGTTATATTTAGGTTGGTGACTGGAAAGATTTGCACTGTGTTCAAATCTGGTGGGTTTTTGGGTTTACGATTGAAATATATTTTGGTTAATGACTGGAAATATTTGCACCGTGTTGAAATCTGGGGGGTTTTGGGGTTGATGACTGAGTTATATTTTGGTGGTGGATCGCCAGGATTTGAGTTATATTTTGGTTTGGGATTGGCAGGATTTGCACTGTCTTCAAATCTGGTGGGTTTTGGGTTGATGACTGAGTTATATTTTGGTCGAGGACTGAATGGATTTGCACTGTGTTCAAATCTGGTTTGTTTTTGGGTTTACGATTGAATTATATTTTGGTTAGGGACTGGAAAGATTTGCACTGTGTTCAAATCTGTTGGGTTTTTGGGTTGATGATTGAGTTATATTTTGGTTAGGGACTGGCAGGATTTGCACTGTGTTCAAATCTGTTATGTTATAGGGTTAATGATTGAATTATATTTTGGTTAGGGACTGGAAAGATTTGCACTGTGTTCAAATCTGGTGGGTTTTTGGGTTGACGACTCAGTAATATTTTGGTCGAGGACTGGCAGGATTTGCACTGTGCTCAAATCTGGTGGGTTTTTGTGTTGATGACTGAGTTATATTTTGGTCTGGGACTGGCAGGATTTGCACTGTGTTCAAATCTGGTTTGTTTTTGGGTTTAGGATTGAAATATATTTTGGTTAATGACGGGAAAGATTTGCACTGTGCTCAAATCTGGTGGGTTTTTGGCTTGATGACTGAGTTATATGTTGGTCGGGGTCTGGCAGGATTTGCACTGTGCTCAAATCTGATGGGTTTTTTGGTTGATGACTGAGTTATATTTTGGTCGAGGACCGGCAGGATTTGCACTGTGCTCAAATCTGGTGAATTTTTGGGTTGATGACTGAGTTATATTTTGGTCGGGGACTGGCAGGATTTGCACTGTATTCAAATCTGGTGGGTTTTTGTGTTGACAATTGAATTATATTTTGGTCGAGGACTGGCAGCATTTGCACTGTGTTCAAATCTGAAGGGTTTTTGGGTTGATGACTGAGTTATATTTTGGTGGGAGATGGAACAGATTTGCACTGTCTTCAAATCTGGTGGATATTGGGTCGATGACTGAGTTATATTTTAGTCGAGGACTGAATGAATTTGCACTGTGACCAAATCTGGTGGGTTTTTGGGTTGACGATTGAATTATATTTTGGTTAGGGACTGGAAAGATCTGAACTGTGTTCAAATCCGATGGGTTTTTGGGTTGATGACTGAGTTATATTTTGGTTGGTGACTCGAAAGATTTGCACTGTGTTCAAATCTGGTGGGTTTTTGGGTTGACGATTGAAATATATTTTGGTTAATGACTGGAAAGATTTGCACTGTGTTCAAATCTGGTGGGTTTTTGGGTTGATGACTGAGTTATATTTCGGTTAGGGACTGGCAGGATTTGCACTGTGTTCAAATCTGGTGGGTTTTTGGGTTGTCGATTGAATTATATTTTAGTTAGGGACTGGAAAGATTTGCACTGTGTTGAAATCTGGTGGGTTTTTTTGGTTGATGACTGAGTTATATTTTGGCTAGGGACTGGAAAGATTTGCACTGTGTTCAAATCCGATGGGTTTTTGGGTTGATGACTGCGTTATATTTTGGTTGGTGACTCAAAAGATTTGCACTGTGTTCAAATCTTGTGGGTTTTTGGGTTGATGACTGAGTTATATTTTGGTTGGGGACCGGCAGGATTTGCACTGTGTTCAAATCTGGTGGGTTTTTGGGTTGACGATCAAATTATATTTTGGTTAGAGACTGGAAAGATTTGCACTGTGCTCAATTCTAGTGGGTTTTTGGGTTGATTACTGAGTTATGTTTTGGTTGGGGACCGGCAGGATTTGCACTGTGCTCAAATATGGTGGGCTTTTGGGTTGATGAGTGAGTTATATTTTGGTGGGGGACTGGCAGGATTTGCACTGTGCTCAAATCTGGTTGGTTTTTGGGTTGATGACTGATTTATATTTTGGTTGGTGACTGGAAAGATTTGCACTGTGTTCAAAGCTGGTGGGTTTTTAGGTTCACGATTGAAATATATTTTGGTTAATGACAGGAAAGATTTGCACTGTGTTCAAATCTGGTGGGTTTTTGGGTTGATGACTGTGTTATATTTCAATCAGGGACTAGCAGGACTTTCACTGTGTTCAAATCTGGTGTGTTTTTGGGTTGACGATTGAATTTTATTTTGGTAAGGGACTGGAAAGATTTGCACTGTGTGCAAATCTGGTGGGTTTTTGGGTTCATGACTGAGCTATATTTTGGTAGGGGTCTGGCAGCATTTGCACTGTGCTGAAATCTGGTGGGTTTTTGGGTTGATGACTGTGTTATATTTTGGTCGAGGACCGGCAGGATTTGCACTGTGCTCAAATCTGGTGGGTTTTTGGGTTGATGACTGAGTTATATTTTGGTCGGGGACTGGCAGCATTTGCACTGTGCTCAGATCTGGTGGGTTTTTGGGTTGATGACTGAGTTATATTTCGGTTAGGGACTGGCAGGATTTGCACTGTGTTCAAATCTGGTGGGTTTTTGTTGGGTTCACGATTGAATTATATTTTGGTTAAGGTCTGGAAAGATTTGCACTGTGTTCAAATCTGGTTGGTTTTTGGGTTGATGACTGAGTTATATTTTGGTTGGGGATTTGCAGGATTTGCACTGTGTTCAAATCTGGTGGGTTTTTGGGTTGATGACTGAGTTATATTTTGGTTTGGGATTGGCAGGATTTGCACTGTGTTCAAATCTGGTGGGTTTTGGGTTGATTACTGAGTTATGTTTTGGTCGGGGACTGGCAGGATTTGCACTGTCTTCAAATCTGGTGGGTTTTTGGGTTGACGATTGAATTATATTTTGGTTATGGACTGGAAAGATTTGCACTGTGTTCAAATCTGGTAGGTTTTTGGGTTGACAATTGAATTATATTTTGGTTAGGGATTCGAGAGATTCGCACTGTGCGAATGACTCACTTGATTGGGAGTATAGATCAATTGGTATGATCAATATGAAGGTAGGTAGCTTGCTTGTAGATCTGGTACCTCATAATTACCGGTAGCTCGTACAGCTTGCTTGTTCGAATTTAAAAAAGAGCTTGCGCGAATGACGTCACTTGAATAGTAATATACATCGATTGGTATGATCGCTATGAAGGTAGGTAGCTTGCTTGTAGATCTGGCAGCTCGTTATTACCGGTAGCTCGTACAGCTTGCTTGTTCAAATCTAACCCCAACCTTATGAATGTAGATACCTTGCTGATAGCTTACACATGAATTTGGTTGGTTGGCTAATGGTAGAATTGGAACTGATAAGAATTGGTACAGATCAGAACACCTTTGGTAATTCTGATCTGACTTGATGCACACTAGTACTAGTAGAAATTGTACGCGTTATTGTATGAGTACTTCTTACCATAACTTTACTGACACATACTTACAATACATACAATAACTACGTACTCAACAACTCCACAGGGCCCCTGCAAAGCACTAATCACACTATATAATCACACTGTAAAATCAATCTTTGTTTTCGAACGGTTGAAACGCGTCCATTCGAATATTTTTTAAGTAGTGGGTAACTCAGGCAGACTCGCTGTGATCAAATTCTCTGAATATAGAATAATAAAGAATGATTAGATTTTCTTAATTAAGTTGAGATCGATAAGCCGTTTTGAATATAGAATAACAAAGAATAAGTGCGCGCTACTTGCGCGATATAGCCCTTATTTTGTAGTTAACGTTCTCAGCTTGTGATACAGTGAGATATTTCATACGACAGTAGCTTCCTACATGAAATGCACCAATTCAGCGATCGGCCCATTTTCCTTTTTTTGCAACGGCCTTGCAAGAAATGCCCTTTTTGTATTTTTGTAGTTATGGTGCCCTCCCCCCTCCCCCCCTTTTAAATCACCAATCTTTTTTACGTTTATGTACTTGCCAATTTACCGTGTTTCCGTTTTTTGCAACCCTGTTGCAGGAATGCCCTTTTAATGATTTTGGAAACAGACAATTCACATCACTTTTTTGAGGTTATCGTTGCAGGTTTCCTTTTTCAAAGCCATGTCACGCTATTGTTTACCTCTTTATCCGTTTAGTGCAACACCATTGTATTTCTCGTTGGTTTTTGAATGCAGGATGCAGTAGAGGTATGTTGTACTCAGCCTCAGCATAGCTGCACATTAGGTTTACGAGATTAACAACACGCTAGCAGTAACATTACACCCTGCTTTTTTTTTAGAAATGGTTTTTGAAAAATGGTTACCAATCTTGTCTCGCTACGTGAGTGGTGTTATCTGGTGAAAGCCGTTTCAAGTTATTGAATCCTTTAGGCATTCAATGTTTTGTCAGAATGAAGGTTAACTTTATTCCCACAACAGTGATTCTGATTGTTTTCAAACAGTAAAAGAGTTCTTTATTTGGTCCATCTTTTTCTAATAAGATTGTAACAAATTCTGATAAGATTTGACATTACCAACAATGACACCTACCACTAGTAGTGCTCAGAAGCGTGGAGTCAATCCTCATTCTAATAACAAAAGGACAAATGGGAAAAAGGGTAGATTGAAAGATCCACCACCAAATACTCTTGGAAAAATGATAACGATCAAATTAAAAATCGCTCTTTGGTCTTGAAGAATCTTAAAATTGCACTGATTAGGGAGTCCTATGGAACAGATGAGTTTGTAAAGAACCTCAGTTTGGAGGTTACAACATGTTTCACTACATTGACGATGAAGGTGTGCCTTGTATCCAGAATTATTGACTCCAAACCTAGGCCAGATTTCAGGAAGACCCAGTCTACTACGTCTTTGGCAGAGAAGAAGGTGAGGGGAAAGAAGAAAAAATCCGACACCGCGTTCACTGACTTAGGATCTATTCCCCATCAAATAGATGTGATGGTGAATTTCTTTTTGTACGAACTTGACAACGGCATGACTGGAGTGTTGGGATTATTGACCAGGAAGCAAATAAGCGAGCAATTCAAGGACTACAACATGAGCAACAAGTGGTTAAACTTCGAGTCACTGTTACGGAATGTTCACGACAAATCAGGTGTGGGTTCTCTGTATGGGCGTAACGCCGTGAACTACAATACAATTAAGAAGTACATAATAATGTACCGTGAAATCTTGGTTTGGTACATGAAGAGTGTACAATATCCACCAGGGCCAGACTATACGTCGGACAATTTGTGTTTCCATACCAAAGGCCAGAATTGTTCTACACGTGCCTCAAAAAAATATGTCAATTCCATGAAGAACTTCTTGGACTGCCTTATGGCAAAATCCTCACTCTGTGTTTCACTGAGTCATAGCTACAATCAGGTTGATTTAGACAAACATTTCAAGTTGCAGCGTATTGAATGCTTGAATTCCGTACAGGTAGGATGGGTTAAGTTCACTTTCACTACTACAAATCATTCCAAGCATGGATTCATCCCACCATGGGTGGTTCAAGATCACTCGCAAGATAAGGGTGTCAACAAACCACCGGGAAATATTTCAAATGAGACTGGAAGTGACGGTAACAAGGGTACCAACACGAACCCACGCAACCAGGGAACTAATAACAAACGTGGATCACCGGATATCGGAAATAGTTTGAAAAAAAGGCCACGCAATCTAAACAATCTAGAATTGTCACAACTAAGGGTAATTCAAAGGATGCTGTTCCGACCACCAAAAGGAGTGGAAGGGGCGGAAACAATGGCACAAAGGAAAGGAAAAAAGAGGTTAGACATTGGGGGAAACATAATATGAAGCTCTTAGTAATCCTGGAGAACGATCCTTTGAGAAATCAAGGTCCCCCAAAATTTCTTGACATCGTCGGTCAAAAGATAAGTGTGGTGTTGAAAGAGCCGGATCCAGAGATATTGTATCGCCTTTACAAAATAAATGAACAAGTTCGTTATGCTGGTGGTGGACAAGTCCCAGTTTGAACTGGAGAAGTTAGTAGATGCTATTTCAACGCATACGAGCACCATGATTCATTTCCGGGTTACTATCTTGTTTTTGAAAAAGGTAAGGTGGGGGAGGAATACCAATGGTGCCCATATTTTAAGGTTTCGCGTATGAAGGAAACCAATCCTTCCATTGAAAGAGTATCAGATTTAGTAAAATGTTACAGCAAGTAACGTGGGAATTGTGAGCTGCAGGAGGGAAGTGGTGATTATTCCGAGTCATCTTCTAATAGAACCAAACCAGTATCAGAGTTTAGTTCCACAACGTCTTCCTGAATGGATTAATGATGCTCAAGCTCCGGCAAATGCAAGTATCAGCTTGTCACTATTCCAGTTTCTTTCATAGTTTATCCCATCCATAGTATGAGAAATATTCATCCTAAAATTGAAGCCTATGACACACATTTGCACTCAAAAAGTAACTAGGACTAACTATTTTTTGTACAGGCAGGTCCAGCGGCAACAAGTAATCCAAAATTCATAATGTCTTAAGTAACAGATTGTTTCTTGTCCAATTGTATTCATAGTCTACCCCATCCATAGTATGAGCATTATTTAGCCTGATATTTCAATCAATGACACACATTTGCACTCAAAAACTGACTACCACTCACTATTTCTGTACATGCATGTCCAGGGACAAACATTATTCTAAAATGCATACTGACTAAAGTATCAGCCTCAGAATTGTCAATTTTGTTTCATAGTCTACCCCATCCATAGTATGAGGAGCATTATTTAGCCTGATATTTCAATCAACGACAAACTTTTGCACTAAAGAACTGACTACTAGTAGGAGTCACTATCTTAGTACATGCAGGTCCAGGAACAAACATTATTATAAAATTCATACTGACTAAAGTATCAGCCTCAGAATTGTCAATGTTGTTTCATACTCTACAAAAAACCATACTAGTAGTATGCCTCGTGAGCAACATTCATTCTAAAGTTGAAGCCAATGACACACTTTTGCACTCAAAAACTGACTAGCAATCACTATATGGGACATGCATGGCCATGGACAAACATTATTATAAAATTCATACTGACTAAAGTATCAGCCTCAGAATTGTCAATATTGTTTCATACTCTACCCAATGCATAGTATGAGCAATATTCATTCTGAAATTGAAGCCAATGACACACTTTTGCACTCAAAAAGTGACTAGCAATCACTATTTTGGTACATGCAGGTCCAGGGACAAACATTAATAAAATTTATACTGACTAAAGTATCAGCCTCAGAATTGTCAATATTGTTTCATAGTCTACCCAATGCATAGTATGAGCAATATTCATCCTGAAATTGAAGCCAATGACACACTTTTGCACTCAAAAACTGACTAGCAATCACTATTTTGGTACATGCATGGCCATGGACAAACATTAATAAAATTCATACTGACTAAAGTATCAGCCTGAGAATTGTCAATATTGTTTCATAGTCTACCCAATCCAAAGTATGAGCAATATTCATCCGTCAATTGCCTAGAATGACACACTTTTGCACTCAAAAAGTGACTAGCAATCACTATTTTGGTACATGCATGGCCAGGGACAAACATTATCATAAAATTCATAATGACTTAAGTATCAGCCTGAGAATTGTCAGCATTGTTACATAGTCTACCCAATACATAGTATGAGCAATATTCATCCTTCAATTGCCTAGAATGACACACTTTTGCACTCAAAACCTGACTAACAATCACTATTTTGGGACATGCTATAAAAAGTGCGTCGTGACAGTAGTAAAACGTAGAAGAAGAAAAGCAATCGTCCTTACGGTTGATTGATTTAGTGAGTAAAATAATCATCTTATCGGTAAGCGTCGATCATCTCTAATTGACAGGTTAACTGCTCATCGTATCAATTATTGGCATATTACCGTGTAATTTGCCGTAGTAATCATTCGTAATCTTAAGACACAAAACACACGAAAAGCCATCTTCGATCGGTCTTTTACCGTATAATTCGCCGTGATATTCTCATTGAAATATCACATGTAATTGCATCTTATCATGTAGAATTTGTACTAGGATGTACGTAGATTCGTCCGAGAACTGTTTCTCTACCCCCCGCGGGCTATCGCGCGGTATTTTTACAATTCTCGACCCTATTTTTTAAATTTCCTATCTTTTTAGGTCGCGTGTCTACTAAAAAACCTCGCGCGTCGCACACCTTTACTTTCGAGACAATATCTCGTCACTTCTCAACTAAAATAACTATTTTAGGGTTAAGGATATCATATTCGTTTCGTGACAAGCACTATTTTTTGTACAACTTGTGCACGAATGACTTATTTCATTTTCTCAACATGTTGCCACCATATAACGGGCTCCGTCCCAAATCCTCTAACTCCAACTCAAATCCCAATTCCAACTCCAAGTCGAATCCACCCCAGGCGGGCTATTGCACTCAAGGGTTTGGTTCCTGTTTAATGGCAGGAAGATCCGCTGTATTTTCAGAAGCTACACTGTCGGAATTGCCACCAAAATCTGAATCGTTCTTAAATAACCCGCAAGGTGGATTGATGGTTACATTCGGAACGACTTGATGATTGCTAGGAGGATCGAGGATTCCATTGTTAACATTTGGATGATTGCTTTTTCCTGCACAAATCTTACGAATCATTTTTTGGAGTCGAGCAGTCTCTTTCTTGTGATAAACAATCATTTTCCGGATTTCTTGTTCGAGATCAGCTGGGTGTTCCTGAACCATCTTTTGTATTTTGTAAATTCCCTCCATGGTTGGTTCGATTGTCGATTGGAAGATTAGTATTAGTAGTATCAGTAGAGTAGATTATCTATTCGAAGATTAGTTAGTAGTAACACCTAACACGTTGGTATTTGTTTTGCTCGTCAGAAAGAAAATGAAATAATGAATTATAATGATGAAGTACTAGTGAAAATAATGTATTACTAGTATCTACTAGTAATAACTCATGCAAAATAGCATAGTTTGTTTTACCGGTACATGAAAGTCGGAATCAACTCGATCGCAATCAACAAAACAATTGTCCACAATTTCCATTTGGATAATCAACAACGCAATTGTCCACGATTTCCATTTCGATTCACATTTCCGTGCACCTTATGGAAGAACTGACGCGCCTGCCAACGAATGTTTGGAAGAACTGATGGGATTGACCCGTCCGGCGCTGTGTATTAACCCTCTTAAGGAGTTGACTGTATGTACTGTTCACTACTAAACATATTGTACGAGGAATGTTGCAATCATCACTAAGTAGTAATGCATTTACTTTACGGACCATTTTTGCAATCGAAGTATGGTAGTAAGGAAATCTACCGTACAAGAAAACACATCACACACAAAATAATACATTTAATTTTTTCCTTTCAACGATTCATCTTTTCGACCTCCGTCCTCACCCATTCTACTGATATTTTTGTTCAAACAACTCAGCAACATCATGCCTCCTGTTATTAAAACCTCTCTTCTATTCTACTGCCGTGGTTGCTGGGATAAGAAAGGAAAAGAATCAAAGGAGTTTTTAGGATATAAATCCATTTCAAATGGTAACTTGAAATACGTCTCCACCGGCCTAAGAAAACATCTCTGGCATAGAGATACGTGCTGGGATTTTTACCATAGTCAGGGTCTAATTAAACGAAAGATCTATAACTTCTCCACCTCTATCAAAGTGCAGCCTACCTTGCCGTCTGTTCAACATTCTCCGTCAGATTTTGGGATGACTATGACACAAAACGGTCCATCTGTTCCCCCTTCCTATCTCTCCCAGCACCACACCGTCACAAGTCAATCAGCCACGGGTCTTCATTCTGTTCTAAACCAACAGATTGTCCATGATGTCTTTTTACCGCCAATGGATCGGAACGCCATTGAATCTTACATGGCTGTTTCTGCTGTTCAAGATGAAGATGCATTTCCGCTGAATAATGATATCAACAATTCCGATGACGAGGATGACAATGACGATGACGTAAATGAAAATAACGACAACAATTCTACCAACAACATAGATTGTGGAGACAACAAAGAAGATCACACTAATGGTTCTGATGTTAACGTCGCTACTGCTCAGCCAGCCCATCCACCACCATCTTTTCATGAAATCATTAATCTGAACGAAAGAGAGGATACATTTCAAAGCCACACAAAACTACCGCCGCCCCATCATCTTCTTGCAGAATTGGAACTCATGAATTTAATGGCCAGACATAAATTGCCACTGAACACATTCAAATCCATTTTCCAGTGGGCAAAGAAAAGTCAAATGAGACCGGGTTTTGATTTTTGCGATGCCAAAATTAGATCTTGGAAAGCAATTTTTGACAATCTCCAATCCAATCTGGGTCTCTCCGATATGAAATTTCATCCTCATATACTGAATTGGTTACCTGATAATAAGCCCACTCAGGTGTATGTCCGTTCTTTTAAGGATGCCATTTATTCTCTTCTTTCTGACCAGCAGCTAATGATAGAAGAAAACCTCTCATTTCCCAACTATTCCACCCCTCTATCTCCCGACAATAATCCTGAGTTGAGTCCTCATTCTGTAATCTCAGAATTGCATCACGGCTCGTGGTGGAAATCTTCTTGGAAAGAAATTTGCAATCCCAATTCGCAAGAAATTCTTGTTCCTATTATATTTTACATGGACGGCATATCTTTGGATGCGCACGGACGACTTACGTTAACACCATTGAACATGACACTCAGTATCTTTAATGTGGAGACCTGATCTCGACCTGAAGCATGGACAACTATTTACTTCCATCCCGACCCTGAATGGAAGTCAACCAGACACTCTCGTCCTGCCACTTCGAAGGAAAAAATTCAGAATCTTCACAATGGTTTGGAAGTAGCGTTTTGTTCCTTCAAAGCCACGTGTAACAAAGACGGTGGTATCAAATGGAATTATCTTCCGTACGCAAATCAACAGTGGAAGGTTAAAATGAAATTTGCCATTGCCTATGTTATAGGCAACACAGAACTTCACGATAAATTGTGTGGAAAATATGGCTCCTTCAATAAGGGCGTCATGCGGATGTGCCGTCACTGCAACTGTTATTCTCCGAACATAAACATTCCTTCTGTTCAACCTGCAACAAAGAAGTGGTCACCTGTTGATTTTCATTGTTTTCCCGGCACAGATCTAAACGATATCAATAAGAACTTCAAAAACAACTCTCATCACAACATAAGGAATGTATTTCATGATTTATGCTTTGGTACAAATAAGAACAACATTCATTTTGCAACTCCCGGTGAATGTTTGCACATGCACCAGTTTGGCACTGCCAAACAGGCCGTCGAGTCAATTGAATTGTTGCTTCATGGAAGTGTTCCTTGTGTTTATGCCCTCAATTTGAATCACGGCGTGGCTGTTGCTAACAGTATTGGCCATTTAGCACAACGGTACGGTGGTTTGTTATCACGCCAGTCTGATAGAGATTTTCCTCGAACCAAATTTGGGACTCAGCTTTTATCAACCACAAAGAAAGAAGGGCATGATTTCTCTGGAATGCTTATTTCTCTTCTGATCGCTATTGTTTCCAAACCTGGATCTGACATTATTGGTGACCATCGTTTTGTAAAGAAACAGATAGAGGTAATTCAGCTAATTATATCAATGGAAGAATTTCTTAAACACGATCGGATGAAATATGGTTCCTTAAAGAATCTCCCAAAAACAATTGTTCACTTTATCAATTGTATAAACTCAACATGTCACAGGAATGGGATGGGAACAAAACTAATCAAGAATCACCTGTACTTTCACCTACCAGATTATATCTCTTTATGGGGAAGCCCTGCAGGCTGGGATAGTGCTCCCAATGAGTCTCACCATAAAACTGAGATTAAAGCTCCTTCCAAGAACACGCAAGGTAATGCTGCATCACTAATCAATCAAACAGCCAATCGAAAGTCCGAAATAATGATGCTAAGCCAGGCAACATATCACTACAACTTGAATCCACCTGATCCTCCTCCAATTGAACGCCCTGATGGTGGCGATTCTCATTTTCAAATAATGAGAACCAAAAATGGGGAATCAACAATGAAGTGGCTTTGTTCTACGAACAAAACCAAACCATTTTTTCCTTCTGACATACTCGACTTTGTTTGTGATTCTGTGCTACCTTTATTGGAGAATCCTTTGCACATTTGTGGAGTTACAGAGCACAATCGTTTTGATGTTGCTTGTGGTTCTAATTTTATATTTCGCTTGCATCCTTCATATAGATCGGATAGTTCTATGCTGAACTCCGTATGGATGGATTGGTGTTTGATGAAATTGGACTTTGATTTAAATAACAATCCAAAGCTCATACCGTGCCATCTGGTATGCTTTTTAACTGTACAGAGTTTGAAGCAGCCATACAGTAGTATTGGTGGCTATCCAATTGATACAAACAGAATGTATGCTGTGGCTCGTCGGTTTCAAGATGTGCCTAAGAAAACAGCATCTGAATTTGTCCAACGTGGGCGCCTCATGAGTTCACTGTACCTATTTCATGTCGACACTATCCATTCCGAGCTGGCAGTTGTTCCAGAGCAAGGACTTGATGGCTGTATAACGAATTGCGATTGGCTAGTGATATTGAATCGGATCTCATGGCTAAATTGGTGGAGTTGTTAGTTGAACGTTTAACACTAACCCTAAGAGTTGACAACGTAACCTTGTAGACGGAGTTTATGTGGGGGGGGGGGGTTGGGGGGGGGGGGGGAATATGTAGAAATATTAAAAAAATCTGTTTTTAACAAGTAGACTTGGTACAAACGCTACGACTAAAAATCATTAAAAACAGTACCCAAATAATTATTTACGGAAATGAGATGCTTTGTCTAAAAGCAATAGTAATATTTAGTGGCGCGCGTTCATTTTTATGGTAGCAAACTCTCATTTTTATGGTTGCAAGTAACCATACGATTTAACCTGAATAAAGAAAAAATCATACGATTAAAATCTGTCTAAGATCAAGTTGGTCGTCACATTGTCGTCGTCAACCTTGCCAGATGAGAGAGTTGGTGAGAAATAATATCGGACTTGTTAGAATTGGTACAATTTGTACATGAATGAGTCGGACTTGATGTATTTACAGCCATCTACTCTAATACGAATCGAATTTTTCCTGGTGATACGATCGATTCCATCATAAAACCGAGGTCTGAAAAAGATACACATACGGTACGAGTAGTACCGGTACCGGTACGAATTGAATTTTCTAATCGTTGTGGTACGAGTACCGGTAGCTTGCTTGTTTGAATTTAAAATTATTGGTCGTCACATTCAAAAAAGTGAGCAAAAAGAAAAGCACCTCCGGGGAGTTTTCTTAGAAAGAAAAAGAGTGAAGAACAGCAGTCATCTAAAGTACTTGTGGTATTTCCTTAAGAGTTACACGGAGTCTTATACCACTAAAAATGCAACAATACTGAGTATGGAAATTCGCCCCGTACATATGTTTTTTGAGGGGTACCACATGATTTCTACAGAGAAAAACAGTAGAAATAGTCATTAGAGGTATGTATCATTAAGCGTACCAATTCCTACTTACGTGCCACAGTAGTGCCAGGCTAAATACCACAATTGTGGTATTTGCGCTGTATGGTACGAACTTGTACTCTCATACAAATCAAATTTTTGCCAACGTCATCATCTTACGGTATCCGTAGGAACTAGAGGTGCAATAAGTGTTGTCGCAAATTCGATGGAAAGAAGACGAGGTGCGAAATTGGTGGAGATGTTACCGTAGGACAACGGAGGTGCGAAAGAACCCTATCCGGTCGATTTTTGATTGACAACAGTCATTTGATTTCTAGTGTAGATCACTTGGTAGGATTGGTATGAACGTACGTAGCATCTACTCTAGAACTCGCGCAAATGAATGACGTCACTTAGCATGATTGGTAATAGATCACTTAGTAGGATTGGTATGAACATATGTAGCATCTACTCTCATATGAATTGATTTTTTTTTAATTTAAAATAGAACTCGCGCGAATGAATGACGACGTCACTTGATTCGTAGTATAGATCACTTGGTAAGATCGGTATGAACGTATGTAGCTTGCTTGCTTGTACTAGTTTTCAACTGCGCATTTTAAAGGAAAATCTTGCGCGAATGACGTCACTTGATTGGTAGTATAGATTGATTGGTAAGATCAGTATGAAGGTAGCTAACTACAGTATGAGTGTGTACTGGATTGGGGGGCGGGGGGGGGGGGGGGGGGGGGGACTAATATTTAAAAAAAGTTTCCTTAACATTCACCCCCTCAAAAGTGAAGTATGACTCAAGCATGGTATGTAGTATGAGTATGTACTGGATCTAAGAACAAATCTTTTGAAACTGAGTTATATTTTGGTCGGGGATTGGCAGGATTTGCACTGTCTTCAAGTTTGGTGGGTTTTTTGGTTGATGATTGAGTTAATTTTAGGTTGGGAATGGGCAGGATTTGCACTGTCTTCAAATCTTGTGAGTTTTTGGGTTGATGACTGAGTTATAGTTTGGCTGGGGATTGGCATGATTTGCACTGTCTTCAAAACTGGTGGGTTTTTGGGTTGATGACTGAGTTATAGTTTGGTTGGGGATTGGCAAGATTTGCACTGTCCTCAAATCTGGTGTGTTTTTTGGTTGATGATTGAGTTCATTTTAGGTTGGGGATGGGCAGGATTTGCACTGTCTTCAAATTTGTTGGGTTTGTTGGTTGATGATTGAGTTCATTTTAGGTTGGGGATGGGCAGGATTTGCACTGTCTTCAAATCTGTTGGGTTTTTTGGTTTAAGACTAAGTTATAGTTTGGTCGGGGATTGGCAGGAATTGCACTGTCTTCAAGTTTGGTGGGTTTATGGGTTGATGACAGAGTTATAGTTTGGTCAGGGACTGGCAAGATTTGCACTGTCTTCAAATCTGGTGAGTTTTTGGGTTGATGACTGACTTATTTTGGTCGCGGATTGGCAAGATTTGCACTGTCTTCAAATCTGTTGAGTTTTTGGGTTGAGGATTGAGTTAATTTTAGGTTGGAGATTGGCAAGATTTGCACTGTCTTCAAATCTGGTGGGTTTTTGGGTTGATGTATGAGTTATATTTTGGTCGGGGATTGGCAAGATTTGCACTGTCTTCAAATCTTGTGAGTTTTTGGGTTGATGACTGAGTTATAGTTTGGTCAGGGATTGGCATGATTTGCACTGTCTTCAAAACTGGTGGGTTTTTGGGTTGATGACTGAGTTATAGTTTGGTTGGGGATTGGCCAGATTTGCACTGTCCTCAAATCTGGTGTGTTTTTTGGTTGATGATTGAGTTCATTTTAGGTTGGGGATGGGCAGGATTTGCACTGTCTTCAAATCTGTTGGGTTTTTTGGTTTAAGACTAAGTTATAGTTTGGTCGGGGATTGGCAGGAATTGCACTGTCTTCAAGTTTGGTGGGTTTATGGGTTGATGACAGAGTTATAGTTTGGTCAGGGACTGGCAGGATTTGCACTGCCGTCCGGGATTGGCAGGATTTGCACTGTCAAATCTTTCCAGTCCCTAACCAAAATATAATTCAATCGCCAACATCAATAGGTTTTTGGGTTGATGACTGAGTTATATTTTGGTCAGGGACTGGCAGGATTTGCACAGTCTTCAAATATGGTGGGTTTTTGGGTTGATGACTAAGTTATATTTTGGTTGGGGATTGGCAGGATTTGCACTGTGCTCAAATCTGGTGGGTTTTTGGGTTTATGACTGAGTTATATTTTGGTCCGGGACTGGCAGGATTTGCACTGTGCTCAAATCTGGTGGGTGTTTGGGTTGATGCCTGAGTGATAGTTTGGTCGGGGATTGGCAAGATTTGCACTGTGTTCAAATCTGGTGGGTTTTTGGGTTGATGACAGAGTTATAGTTTGGTCTGGGATTGGCAGGTTTTGCACCGTCTTCAAATCTGGTGAGTTTTTCAGTTGATGACTGAGTTATAGTTTGGAAAGGGATTGGCAAGTTTTACACTGTCTTCAAATCTGGTGAGTTTTTGGGTTGATGACTGAGTTATAGTTTGGTCGGGGATTGGCAAGATTTGCACTGTCTTCAAATCTGGTAGGTTTTTGGATTGATGACTGAGTCATAGTTTGGTCGGGGATTGGCAAGATTTGCACTGTCCTCAAATCTGGTGGTTTTTTTGGTTGATGATTGAGTTAACTTTAGGTACTAGGGGATGGGCAGGATTTGCACTGTCTTCAAGAATAGTGGGTTTTTGGGTTGATGACAGAGTTATAGTTTGGTCAGGGATAGGCATGATTTGCACTGTCTTCAAATCTTGTGGGTTTTCTGATTGATGATTGAGTTAATTTAAGGTTGGGGATGGGCAGGATTTGCACTGTCTTCAAATCTGGTGGGTTTATGGGTTGACGACCGAGTTTTAGTTTGGTTGGGGATTTGCAAGATTTTCACTGTCTTCAAATCTGGTGGGTTTTTGGATTGATGACTGAGTTATATGTTGGTCGGGGATTGGCATGATTTGCACTCTCTTCAAATCTGGTGGGTTTTTGTGTTGATGACTGAGTTATAGTTTGGTTGGGGATTGGCAAGATTTGCACTGTCTTCAAATCTGGTGGTTTTTTTGGTTGATGATTGAGTTCGTTTTAGGTTGGGGATGGGCAGGATTTGTACTGTCTTCAAGAATAGTGGGTTTATGGGTTGATGACTGAGGTATAGTTTGGTCGGGGATTTGCAGGATTTGTACTGTCTTCAAATCTGGTTGATTTATGGGTTGATGATTGAGTTAATTTTAGGTTTGGGATGGGCAGGATTTGCACTGTCTTCAAATCTTGTGGGTTTATGGGTTGATGACTGAGTTATAGTTTGGTTGGGGATTGGCAGGATTTGCACTGTCTTTAAACCTGGTGGGTTTTTGGGTTGATGGTTGAGTAAATTTTAGGTTGGGGATGGGCAGGATTTGCACTGTATTCAAACCTGGTTAGTTTTTTTGGTTGTTGACTAAGTTATAGTTTGGTCGGGGATTGGCAGGATTTGCACTGTCTTCAAATCTGGTGAGTTTTTGGGTTGATGAGTGAGTTAATATTAGGTTGGGGATGGTCAGGATTTGCACTGTCTTCAAATAATTGGTATGATTGGGAAGAACATAGACAGCTTGCTTGTAGATCTGGTAGCTCGTAATTACCGGTAGCTCCTACAACTTGCTTGTTCGAATCTAACCCCACCCATATGAATGTAGATACCTTGCTGATAGCTTACACGTAAATTTGGTTGGTTGGCTAATTGTAGAATTGGTTCTGGTAAGAATTGGTGGTACAGATCAGAACACCTTTGGTAATTCTGATCTTACTTGATGCACACTACTAGTAGAAATTGTACGCGTTATCGTACGAGTACTTCTTACCATAACTTTACTGACACAAACTTACAATACATACAGTAACTACCTATTCAACAACTCCACAGGGCCCCTGCAAAGCACTAATTTTTTTGAAAGCAAAAATTCTGCTACACCACCACCTTACGAATGTTTGTACAATGCATGCACACTACAGGACGACATCCAGTTGGAACCGTTTGAGATGGCATTGAATGATAACGAATCCAGTGATTCTCTATCCAGTTCAGAGAGCGAAAGCTCGGACAGCAGTTCCAATTGAGTAGCAAGGGTTAATGTAACGGCTAACTTTAAACTATTGTTTAATATTACTATTGAGGGTTAGCTCTAAGCACAGTTTTGCGAGATACATATGCACTCATAATATAACACCCTTCGAATTTGGGATTCGAACAGCTATGTAATACTAATGGATTGAACAATAGAGTATCTCCTGACCTCAATGGAACTTTCACTCCATACGTGGGGAAGACAAAATAATAAATCACTTCATCCGCAGACACTCCCGATGGAGCAATGACTGTCAAACAAGTATAATACATATCATCATCGACATGGCATTGAGAATAGTAATTGTGACCAATCGAAAAAGCTAATACCTGCTGCCCAATTGCATTTAGCTTTGTACGAGACAGAATCTGAGACAACACATCCATTTCCACTTCAACAAACGGTTCCACCTCAATTAAACTATGATGCATATGCTTCACAATTTTAACTGTTGTCTCTTCTAGCTCTAGTTTGATGCTGGGATCGACATGACTTTTGAAAACATACTCACCAATATTTGAATCCAATCTTTCTGGTCGAATTCCAATGATAGCATAATCATCATTGATACTGCCCCGCTTCACCCCTCTTCCAACGGTTGGTTTTGCTCCAACAATGGCAGGAGCAAACTGTCTCAACAATTCGATATTATTCTTGGAAGCGAGGTGTGGTTCCGCAAAATGGCGTGAAACTTTGGCAAAAATTCGCAATGATGGTTAAGAATGATCAAACGCAAGAATATGCTCATCCTTCGTACTATCCAATGTATTGTAGTTTTCGATTGACAAAGCCTGTTCCGGTTGATACTTCTTCTTTCCTCCTATCTTGCCACCCCAATCTGTCTCCATGTATTTACCTTCCACCACAGTTGCTCGGTATTTTTTTTCAGCGCTATTGTACGGACGCCATCTTTGCAAGTTGAACCCTTATTCTTTTCCTTCTTCCTCGGTTTTATCAGAGACAAATTTGTATAAGTTTTGTGGCTTGTTGACACCAGTGCAGCAACCTTAAGAAAATTTGAGGACGTTTTCCATTGACTTCTGTATTCCTGTTGTCTCTTTGCTCTTTGTTTTTTGGCTCTTGCTGCAATGTTCTCTGGTGATCTTTTGAATCCCATTGTTGTTGGAGGAGACGAATTGCCGTTGTAAGATGACGACGAATCGATTTGCCGTTGGACGAGTGGAAGACCAATTGCCGTTGCTGTTGCCGACGATGCAGATGGATTTGTGTTGGATTGATTGGTGTTGCAGATTGATTGGTGTTGGATCGATTGGATCGATTGGTGTTGAATCGATTCGTTTTGCAGATCGATTCGTGTTGGATCGATTGGTGTTGGATCGATTCGTTTTGCAGATCGATTTGTGCTGGATCAATTGGTGTTGGATCGATTGGTGTTGCAGATTGATTGGTGTTGGATTGATTGGATCAATTGGTGTTGGATCGATTCGTTTTGCAGATCGATTGGTGTTGGATCGATTCGTTTTGCAGATCGATTCGTGTTGGATCGATTGGTGTTGGATCAATTGGTGTTGCAGATCGATTGGTGTTGGATCGATTGGATTGATTGGTGTTGGATCGATTGGTGTTGGATCGATTCGTTTTGCAGATCGATTGGTGTTGGATTGATTCGTTTTGCAGACCGATTCGTTTTGCAGATCGATTGGTGTTGGAGCGATTGGTGTTGCAGATCAATTCGTGCTGTGGATCGATTGGTGTTGCAGATCGACGAATAGATTTGGCCTTGGAGTGGAAGACCAATTGCCGTTGCTTTGATCGTTCCCGCTTCTATTCGATGGGTCCCGGTTGCTTCTATTTGATCGTTCCCGCTTGCTTTGATCGTCCCCGCTTGCTTCGATCATTCCCGCTTGCTTCGATCGTTCCCGCTTCTATTCGATGGGTCCCGGTTGCTTCTATTCGATCGTTCCCGCTTGCTTCAATCGTTCCCGCTTGCTTCGATCGTTCCCGCTTGCTTCGATCGTTCCCGCTTCTATTCGATGAGTCCGCCGGTGGATGAGGAGGAGAAGCAACGTTGGCAGAGCAACGTTGGTGGAGCGCCGGTGGAGGAGCGATTCAATGCCGACGATTCGTTGCCGACGATTCGTTGCCGGTGGGGGAGCGATTCAATGCCAACGATTCGTTGCCGGTGGAGGAGCGATTCGATGCCAAAGATTCGTTGCCGACGATTCGTTGCCGTTGTTCACTCCTACTAGGGGTTGCGCCGGTGAAATTGAACAAAATGGTGTGAGTGTCTATTGATGTAGTAGAGTACATAATAACAACAGAATAGTATAACTACATGCCACTTCTGATGCTCCAGGGAAAACGTTGACGCTGTTGCTGTTGCTGCTGTCCGCTTGCCTCCAACTTGTTGCTGTTGCTGTTGCTGTTGCTGCCGTCCGCTTGCCTCCAACTCGTTGCTGTTGCTGTTGCTGTTGCTGACGTCCGCTTGCCTTTGACTCGTAATATTTTGCTCACCGTTGTCGACAATTGATTGCCTCGTTGTCGTCCCTGAAATAGTAAGAAGAAAAGCCAAAGTTAGAAAATACATCATCTGTAATTTGGTTGGTACAGCATGAGCATTGTTGATTTATCTCACGTTGTTCACTTACCGTTGTTCCGACAATCGACCCGATGAAATTGTAGTTGCTGCCGTAGAATACTTCTTACTCCATGCCAAGAAAAACAGTATCTTGTTCCAGTTGATATAGAGGCAAGGGATGCAGGTTCATTGATTTCAAGACGTATATGTAAGGCTGCAGTCCAAACAATATCTATCCATCAATTTCCCTCTCGTCCAATGCTTTCTATTGTCATGCAGTACAAGGCTGTTATTTCGGACTAAAATATCTGAGAACAGATCGTTGTGCTCAAAGAGGGTCGGATCCCACGTTCCCGGATGGAGTGTTGATTGCAAGAACCAACACTCTACTCAAATAAGTCGGATGTAAGAAGGCAGATTATGAAGTGATTTTTTTTTTGTTGCGAGGTAGACTGCTTTTTTTTGTTGCAAGGTAGAAAAAGTGATTTTTTTTGTCGCGAGGTAGAAAATAAAATTACTGTGTGTTTGTGTGAGAGAGATTTTTTTTTTTTTTGCGTACGATTTTTGAGCGATCGACTTTTAGTACATCCTGTAGAATCCTACATGATTTTGTACTAGTGTACAATTCTACACGTTTTTTGTACTAGATAATTTGTACGTACGAAAAAAAATCAATCTCGTACGTACGTACGAAAAAAAAATCAATCTCGTACGTACGAAAAAAAAAATACTTCAACTTATGTAGATTTCTACACGTGTTTTGTACTAGGAAATTTCTGGTATTGAATTGGTGCAGGTTTCTACGAGCGTAGATTTCTACACGTTTTAAGTACTAGATATTTTCGGGTATTGAATTCGTTAGGGTTGGGGTTAGGGTTTAGGGTCAGGGTTAGGGTGTAGGATTCTACGCGAGATGATTAATACACGCTTGTTGTACAAGATAAATGGTAGTAGTGTATCAACATGGTACAGGGGGGTAAAGAACTTGCGAGAAGTCCACATATAAGAAAAAATAATTACTGAATTTGAGAACCGGATGTATGCTAGTGTTTTTCTACGTAGTTTGTGTATCCAAATGGCACACAAGATAATATTGTGGGTGTAAATCCAGGGCACAAACTGACTTATTGGGTAATGACTAGTACCAAATTATCCCGTCCAAACTATGAATACATTTATCATGACTCATCAAATGCATATTGGGAACAACTTTGTCACACAGAATGCCCAAAAGTTGTGGTTTGATTCTCCAAATGGCAAACATGGGGGTATTTGTGGTGCAATTCCAGGGCACAAACTACATTATTGGGTAATGACTCAAAAAGTATATAGACCAAGCCAGGAATACATTAATCATGACTCATCAAATTCATAATGGGAACAACTTTGTCACACAGAATGCTGGAAATGTTGTGGTTTGACTCTCCAAAAGGCAAACATGGGGGTATTTTTGGTTCAATTCCTGGGCACAAACTGACTTGTTGGATAATGACTCAAAAAGTATATGGTCCAAGCCATGAATACATTTATCATGACTCATCAAATGCATATTGGGAACAACTTTGTCACACAGAATGCTGGAAATGTTGTGGTTTGACTCTCCAAATGGCAAAAATGAGGGTATTTTTGGTGCAATTCCAGGGCACAAACTAAATTAGTGGGTAATGACTCAAAAAGTATATGGTCCAAGCCATGAATACATTCATCATGACTCATCCAATGCATATTGGAAACAACTTTGTCACACAGAATGCCCAAAATCTTAAGGTTTGACTCTACAAATGGCAAACATGGGGGTATTTGTGGTGCAATTCCAGGGCACAAACTAACTTATTGGGTAAGGACTCAAAAAGTATCTGGTCCAAGCCATGAATACATTCATCATGACTCATCCAATGCATATTGGGAACAACTTTGTCACACAGAATGCCCAAAATGTTGTGGTTTGACTCTCCAACTGGCAAACATGAGGGTATTTTTGGTGCAATTCCAGGGCACAAACTAACTTATTGGGTAATGACTCAAAAAGTATCCGGTCCAAGCAATGAATAGGTTCCTCATGACTCATCAAATGCATATTGGGAACAACTTTGTCACACAGAATGCTGGAAATGTTGTGGTTTGACTCTCGAAATGGCAAACATGAGGGTATTTTTGGTGCAATTCTAGGGCACAAACTGAGTTATTGGGTAATGACTCAAAAAGTATCCGGTCCAAGCAATGAATACGTTCCTCATGACTCATCAATTGCATATTGGGAACAACTTTGTCACACAGAATGCTGTAAATGTTGTGGTTTGACTCTCCAAATGGCAAACATGAGGGTATTTTTTGTGCAATTCTAGGGCACAAACTGAGTTATTGGGTAATGACTACAACAATATCTGGTCCAAGCCATGAATACATTCATCATGACTCATCAAATACATATCAGTGCTTTGCAGGGTCCCTGTGGAGTTGTTGAGTACGTAGTTATTGTATGTATTGTAAGTATGTGTCAGTAAAGTCATGGTAAGAAGTACTCATACAATAACGCGTACAATTTCTACTAGTACTAGTGTGCATCAAGTCAGATCAGAATTACCAAAGGTGTTCTAATCTGTACCAATTCTTACCAGTTCCAATTCTACCATTAGCCAACCAACCAAATTCATGTGTAAGCTATCAGCAAGGTATCTATACTCATAGGGTTGGGGTTAGATTTGAACAAGCAAGCTGTACGAGCTACCGGTAATTACGAGCTATTAGATCTACAAGCGAGCAACCTACCTTCATACCGATCATACCAATCGATGTATATTACTATTGAAGTGTCGTCATTCGCGCAAGCTCTTTTTTAAATTCGAACAAGCAAGCTGTACGAGCTACCGGAAATTACGAGGTACCAGATCTACAAGCAAGGTACCTACCTTCATATTGATCAAACCAACTGATCTATACTACCAATGAAGTGAGTTATTCACGCGAGTTTTATTTTAAATTGGAGCAAGCAAGCTGTACAAGCTACAGGTAATTACAAGCTACCAGATCTATAAGCAGATTTGAACAAGGTGCAAATCTTTCCAGTCTGCAATCAAAATATAATTCAATCATCAACACAAAAACCCACCAGATTTGAGCAAAGTGCAAATCCTGCCAGTCCCCGACCAAAATATAATTCAATCGTCAACCCAAAAACCCACCTGATTTGAAGACAGTGCAAATCCTGCCAATCCCCAACCAAAATATAACTCAGTCATCAACCAAAAAACCCACCAGATTTGAACAAAGTGCAAATCTTTCCAGTCCCTAACCAAAATATAATTCAATCGTCAACCCAAAAAACCAACCAGATTTGAAGACAGAGCAAATTCTGCTGATCCCCAACCAAAATATAACTCAGTCATCAATCCAAAAACCCACCAGATTTGAGCACAGTGCAAATCCTGCCAGTCCCTAACCAAAATTTAATTCAATCGTCAACCAAAAAACCATCCAGATTTGAGCATAATGCAAATCCTGCCAGTCCCCAACCAAAATATAACTCAGTCATCAGCCCAAAAACCCACTATTTTTGAACTGGAACACAATGCAAATATTTACAGTCCCTAACCAAAATTTAATTCAATCGTCAACCAAAAAACCCACCAGATTTGAACACAGTGCAAATTTCTCCATCCCCAACCAAAATATAACTCAATCATCATTTCAAAAACCCACAATATTTGAACACAGTGCAAATCCCGCGAGTCCCCGACCAAAATATAACTCAGTCATCAACCCAAAAACCCACCAAATTTGAACACAGTGCAAATCCCTCCAGCCCCTGACCAAAATATAACTCAGTAATCAACCCAAAAACCCACAAGATTTGAACACTGTGCCAATCCTGCCAGTCCCTGACCAAAATATAACTCAGTCATCAACCCAAAAACCAACCAGATTTGAGCACAGTGCAAATCCTGCCAATCCCTAACTAAAATATAACTCAGTCATCAACCCAAAAACTCACCATATTTGAACACTGTGCAAATCCTGCCAGTCCCTGACCAAAATATAACTCAGTCATCAACCCATAAACCCACCACATTTGAACACTGTGCACATCCTGCCATTCCTTCACCAAAATATAACTCAGTCATCAACCAAAAAAATCCACCAGATTTGAACACAGTGCAAATCTTTCCAGTCCCTAACCAAAATATAGCTCAGTCATCAACCAAAAAACTCACCAGATTTGAGCACAGTGCAAATCATGCCAGTCCCCGACCAAAATATAACTCAGTCATCAACCCAAAAACCCACCAGATATGAACACAGTGCAAATCTTTTCAGACCCTAATCAAAATATAATTCAATCATCAACCCAAAAACAAACCAGATTTGAACACAGTGCAAATCATTCCAGTCATTAATTAAAATATAATTCAATCGTGAACCCAAAAACCAACCAGATTTGAACACAGTGCAAATCCTGCCAGTCCCCGACCAAAATATAACTCAGTCATCAACCCAAAAACCCACCAGATTTGAACACTGTGCAAATCCTGCCAGTCCCCAACCAAAATATAACTCAGTCGTCAACCCAAAAACCCACCAGATTTGAACACAGTGCAAATCTTTCCAGTCCCTAACCAAAATATAACTCAGTTATGAAGCAATTGGAGGGCCTAGCAGAGGACTCCAAATCCGAATCTTCACCTCCACAGAAAACACCCCCTCCAAACCCAAGGGACAGCAGATATCTCCATACTGAAAGCGCCGCGGGCAACGATATTGCAGGGATCTCTGCATTATATCAAGAAGGACAAGGCCTGCAAGTTTCGAATCGATTGATTCATCAACCCAAAAACCCACCAGATTTGAGCACAGTGCAAATCCTGCCAGTCCCCAACCAAAATATAACTCAGTCATCAACCAAAAAACCCACCAGATTTGAACAATTTTTAGTTTTTCTAAAGATTTGTTCTTAGATCCACTACATACTCATACTACATTCCATGCTTGAGTCATACTTCATTTTTGAGGGGGTGTAATATTTTTTTACATTTTATTCCCCCCCCCACCCCCATCCAGTACATACTCATACCGTAGTTAGCTACCTTCATACTGATCCTACCAATTGATCTATACTACCAAACAAGTGACGTCATTCTTAAAAGTATAATATTTCGATCGAACTCTCTCATCTGGCAACGACTTAATTGTGTCGCACCTCGGTTTGGTTTGTTCGATCGAATTTGCCGAACGACAACAGGGAAAAATTCGATTTGTATGAGAGTACCGTACCGGTAGATAGCTGTAAGTACATCAAGTCCGACTCTTTCATGTACAAATTGTACCAATTCTAACAAGTCCGATATTATTTGTCACCATTCTCTCATCTGGCAAGGTTGACGATGATGACAATGACGTGACGTGACGACCAACTTGATCTAAGACAGATTTTAATCGTATGATTTTTTTCTTTATTCAGGTTAAATCTTATGGTTACTTGCAACCAAAAAAATGAGAGTTTGCTGCCATAAAAATGAACGCGCGCCACTAGATATTACTATTGCTTTTAGAAGAAGCATCTCATTTCCGTAAATAAATGTTTGGCTAAGCTTTTTAGCGATTTTTAGTCGTAGCGTTTGTACCAAGTCTACTTGTTAAAAACAGATTTTTTTAATATTTCTACGTATTTCCCCCCCCCCCCCCCAAACCCCCCCCACATAAACTCCGTCTACAAGGTTACGTTGTCAACTCTTAGGATTAGGGTTAGTGTTTAACGTTCAACTAACAACTCCACCAATTGGGAACAACTTTGTCACACAGAATGCCCAAAATGTTGTGGTTTGACTCTCGCAATGGAAAAGATGAGCTTGTTTTTGGTGCAATTACAGGGCACAAACTAACTTATTGGGTAAGGACTCAAAAAGTATCTTGTCCAAGCAATGAATATATTCATCATGACTCATCAAATGCATATTGGGAACAACTTTGTCACACAGAATGCCCAAAATGTTGTGGTTTGACTCTCCAAATGGCAAACATGGGGGTATTTGTGGTGCAATTCCAGGGCACAAACTACATTATTGGGTATTGACTCAAAAAGTATATGGTCCAAACAATGAATAGGTTCCTCATGACTCATCAAATGCATGTTGGGAACAACTTTGTCACACAGAATGCTGGAAATGTTGTGGTTTGACTCTCCAACTGGCAAAAATGAGGGTATTTTTGGTGCAATTCCAGGGCACAAACTAAATTAGTGGGTAATGACTCAAAAAGTATATGGTCCAAGCCATGAATACATTCATCATGACTCATCAAATTCATAATGGGAACAACTTTGTCACACAGAATGCCCAAAATGTTGTGGTTTGACTCTCCAAATGGCAAAAATGAGGGTATTTTTGGTGCAATTTCTGGGCACAAACTAACTTATTGGGTAATGACTCCAAAAGTATCCGGTCCAAGCCATGAATACACTTATCAGGACTCATCAAATGCATATCGGGAACAACTGTGTCACACAGAATGATGCTTTAAATGTTGTGGTTTGACTATCCATATGGCAAACATGAGGGTATTTTTGGTGCAATTCCAGGGCACAAACAGTCTCATTTGGTAATGACTACCAAAGTTTTTGTACCAGGCCATGAATGCATATAACATGACTTACGAAATGCATGTTGGGAACAACTTTTAAATGCATATTGGGAACAACTTTGCCACACACAGTACAGAAAATGTTGTGGTTTGTAGATACAAATGGCACACAAGACAGTATGGTGTGTTAGGTGCAGTCTACGAGACTCTACATGTGACTAGAGGATTGAAATACATAACCTTAGTGTGATCAAAAGTTTCCCTTCTGAAAAAATTATGGCGCGGGAGGGATGGCTGGCACAGGTACGTGATCTACTTCTACAAATATATAACAGCGCGCCCAAGCCAGACAACACACAGAAGAAGTTAGGGCAAACAACATAGTACAGAACCCACGGAAAAACTCTACACACTAAACATCGTACACATACTACACGAAACACCATACACACACACACACACGACACACACAACACAAAACACCGTACACAACCCGACAAAATTATTAGTACACACACAAAACCACACAAAAAGAAACACATGATTCTTGATCGACACCGTATTCAGAAAAAAAAAAAAATATGAATGCTATCGGAAAGACACGACAAAGCAAAAAATCCGAGGAGAAGACCCTTCGAAACAACAAAACCATCCGGCCCGGTGATCATCAAAATACAGGGGACAACAACGGTAAGAAAAAAAGAGTGAAAACAAACACCGCAATTACTAACAAAGTGTGTAACAGTAATACCAAAACTATGAACGCATCAAAGGGCAACAGTAAAAAAAATGGTACCGACAACACAATTTCTACTACTACAAACACGGAAGAACAAAACACCATCAACCAGAGTAACGAACCAGCACTGAGCATTACCAACACAACCACCACTACAGTAACAAACCAACAGAAAGAAGGAACAAAAACCAATGTGGTAGAGAAAACATCTAACGGAGAATGCTACAATTTAGAGGATGTTGCGGAACGTGTCATGAAAAAAATCCAATATGACAAATTGGCACAGGAAGTGGTAAAACACTTACAGCAACAAGAGAGGGAACCACATATAGGGGTGGGAAAGGTAGTAATGGTACCTAAACAAACGGAGGCAACCATGCAGGGAGAGGGGACTGATAATGCCGGCGACACAAGAGAACGAGCAGTAAGTACAATTACAGACGAATATGGGCTTATAACAGACAACGATGATATGCTTAAGGCTTTGAGTGATATGACTGAAACAGTGGACAGGCAGCTAAGGGATTACATCAAAAAACATTGGTACCACAACATGAAGTTCCCTATCAATGACAAGGTAACGGCGCATGTAATACAAAAAGCTGTTAACGCAAGTGCGGTTATGAAGCCACCAAATATTCCACTTGCGTCATTCTGTTCCTTTTACAGGAAACGAGTAGGGACAGTACTGACTGCATTGAGGCACAACTCACAAACATTAGCAAGAAAAAACTGGATGGGTAAATACAGGTGGGAGAATTGGTTGTTGAAATTAGGAATTTTGGAATCTATTTTTGGTCCGACAACACTAACATGCTGCCCGTTGATACTGATGATACTTCCGTACAGACGATTACAGAAAAGATCGAGTCCCTATCACATTCCCTGGTACTGTTGCAGCTATTCAAGACACAGAATATGAGGACACAGGTATTTTAAACCCTCAATACAGAACATACAAAGACGCGGAAGATGAAGATTTTATTATTTTGTTACAAGAATCATGTCGGCAATCAATCCAACAAATTCAAATTTCAAACAACGGAAGGAGAGGCACTTGCTGAGTGATATATTTACTATAGCAGATGAAGCATTTGCATTGGTACTGATCTACAATGAGCATCATGTATGGGTGAACCAACAGCGGCGAAAGGGTGATGCCACGATTCCGCGACAAAAAAAAATTCTGCGATTCAGACAGTGTAAGCAGAAATGGATGGATGGAGGAAGGACGCGAGTTGTTCAGTGACTTGTGCGACAAAATTGGCGAGATGCGAAAACACCCAGAAACAGGAAGGAAATTGGAAGAAATGATGAGGGAGAGATTTAGGAATGAAAGTTCAACAGATTACACCAACAATAAGCATGGCGATGCAAATATTACTAGTAGCAGCTCCACTAATTGTAGTGGACCAAAAAAGAAAAAGAAAAGAAACGTCTATATTGATCCGGCAATAACAGCATTGATGAATGAAAGTTTATCTATTGGTGAACTAATGTAGAAAATAACAGTACATACATAATACAAACCTACTAATGATCTTGAACTTAATTTTGAGAATATTAGAAATAATGGAGGATTCGTAATACGTTGCAATAGGAATAAATCAAGCATAATAGAATCTACATTTTAAAAAGGGAATATTGTAGTCGAGAAATAGAGTTCACAACTAGGGGAGCAGTATCAAATTGTTATTTGGGAGATTAATATTTTAGAATTAATACTGAGTAAAGATTTCTTTTTTATTCGTGAAAAGAATTAAGTGTTGTTCGTACAGAATAATAATTGGGTTCTGCTAGAGACGGAAATAAATTATTTTTATTCGAGAGTAGAGTAATGTGCATCACGCGCACAGAAATAGTGCTCTGTTAATTTATAGCCCGCCACTTGCCCGCAAATTTCAGGATGTCCAGAAATATTGCCGTGTTAAAATCACGCACAAAATTTGTGCGGGAGAAGTAAATTCGAACCCCGCGAAACAGTTCTCGGACGTTTAGGGCATGGTAGTGTTTTAGAGTTGTTAATTCTTCAAAGAGTGAGCTGATGGGGAAACTCTCGCTAAGAGGCAATCCACATGGAATCGTCGACGATCATTCACTCAGGTTAAACCTTAAGAATAAGGTTATTTTCCCTTATGACTTTTCGTGATACGCCCGCTTAGTACGTACAAATACGCGTTACACGGTGAATTCTTTTCAGTCCCCTTCAGTCATAAATCCTCCAACCGTTAAGCAGCTGGATTCTATGACTTATTCTATTCATCGTGAGTCATTCGTGTTTTGAATACCAAACTGTATCCAGTCTACTATCAGAGGCCCTATCAAAAATGGGGAGGCATTTTGCCATTCATTCTGGCTTGTATCATGGCATTTTGCCCTGATCCTTGCCCGATTGATATATTGTATTCCATGGATCAAATCATCCATTTTCGAAATGCTCATTGCAGATCGATTTCTTACCACATGCATTGGGAGCAATGTTCCCGGAAAACAGCGCCACTCATTAGCTTGGTAAACAAATCAGCAATATTTGTTGAACCTGGTTCCTTTGCAACTCTGATAATTCCTGCTGCAATAGATTTGCGCGCCTTGTGGTATGCAATGCTGTTGTGCTTTTTCTTGCATGGGCTTTCAGGTTGTGTAACATTTGTGACAACCGAATCATTATCACAGTACACATTGGTGCTCCCATCAATTGGGACACCCATCATTCTCAACTTGTATCTTAGACCTTCAACCAACTTGATTGCAATTTTCAATGCAATGATTTCAGATCCAAAAGTTGGTGTTTCAACTGTTGTTTGTCTTTTCGAAAACCAAATAATTGGTGCATTATTAATGAAGATAATAACACCAGTATGAGATCTCCTCGTTGCTTTGCATCCAGCATGATCAGCATCAACAAAACAACTCATTGTTACATGTTTTCCCAAAGCTTCAGGCATATCTGCTGGTATGACTTCAGCAGCGCCAGGATAAAATTCAGACCAATCGCATTTTTGGAATTTACTCTGATCAATGCTTGGTACCGAATCATCAAAAACCAATTTTGACCTGTTATATTTCTTCAAATATGCAAATATATGAAATAACTGGTTCAAATGTCCCATTCTCGCTTGAGCCAAATACCTTGATATCAGCGAAACTGGCATTGCAATGTCGAGCCTTCCTAGTTCACAAATCCATCTGAGGACTCCAATCAAACCTTGATAGTAATTTTGCAATTCAGGATTCAGTTCCTCTGATATATCAATTTCCGGTCTGTCATCATGTGACAGTGGACTGGATGCTGACTTTGGTAAATACTTGTAACCATACTTCTCAGTTCCAAGCTCTTGTTCAACAGCTGCGACAGCTTTTGCAGTATATTTGGTGCTTGATAGTGACCACCTTGGTTTTGAATCGCCTTCAAAGTAAAACTTTCCAATATCAGCTCCCAAATACAGAGTTGGCTCTTCGATTGTATCATCTTTCACCTTGAACTTTCGTTCAATGTTTTCTAGTTGGAATTTTGGATCTTCACCAGAACATAAGATATCATCAACATAGGCAATCAGCATTGCCCAGTATCTTGATCCATCTTTTCTGGTTTCAATTCGTAAGTGCACATCCGGATCTGCTTTGCAAGGGGAATATCCAAGATCCCTCAAATGCTTTGTGAGATATGACCTGAATGATGCTCCTGCGACTGGTAACCCATATAGTGCTCGAACTATCTTGCAAGGCTGTCCTGCAAGGTGTGGAGGAAAACCATCTTCAGCTCTCGCCCTTAGAAAGTATTTCTCTTTTATTGGGGCTGTCAAATATGCATTTTGAATATCTGCTGAGAAGACCTTCAAATCATTCAGTGCTGCCAGCAAGAAGAATATCCTCACTGAATCACGACTGGGAACAGATGAATATGTATTCTCTTTTGCTACCGCAGGAACTTTGTGACCGTCCCCTACCAACCTAGCCTTCCTTTTTAGGGATCCAAGCTTGATATCAAATATCATGTGGATTGTGATTTCCTTGTGTTCGACTGGAATAACATCATCATCAGAAAATTCAAACGCTGCCATATTGTTTGTCATTTCTTTATGAATTGCTCGTTCCCAGTGATCAGTGCCTGTTTTCTTATCAATTGCCAGTGCTTGTATTATTGAATGTGGTAGTTCAACACCATATTTGTGACTCTTCAACCAATACTTGGCTGTTTTGGCCGCCTTAAGGATTTGTTCCTTTCTTCTCAAAATTTTATGCACCCACCATCTGAATGCTGGTAATTTTTCAAGTTTGTTGTTGACTGCATACTCTGCTAGTTGCACTGGGAATGATTCTTTGACATCAGTTAGCTTACACCAAGATTCAGTTCCATCTTTCCAACTGGCTAAAATTCTCCAACCCCTAGTTGTTGGCTTATGGGTTTTCCTGCCATTTTTGGCTATGGTAGTGGCCTCTTCATCAGTTAAAGCAGTGTTGTCGCATTCATGATCAATCAGCTCATCTAGTAGAGTGAACATTCGTCCATTGTCATCAACAGAACTGTAGAGACTTTCTGCAACAATGTTTGCTGTGTATTCTTCAATGGTGCCATCAGGTAGTTGCAATTTGTACAGCCTCGTGTCCAGTATTGGATTCTCATTCCTTACTCCAATTGGTCTGTTTTTCAGATCGCGTACCCTGTCCTTGACTATGCACCTGAGCCTTTCATCATTTCTTTCAATGATTACTTCATTTCCCAGATACTCATCTGGTTCATCAATATCTTCAACTGATGCCTCTGGCTCAGCCATTTCAAGTTTCAGATCAGATGATTTCACTGGTTGTTCATCAAATAGCTCTATTTGGGGTTCCGGGTAGTTTTCCTGGAAGAAGGACGCGCTGTCTTTCACTTCATCACCAATCTTGGATTCAATTGATTTGTCGATCGCTTCCATTCTTCTTAGGACATCTCTATCCCTCCATTCAAATTCCTTGACAGGCCTTATTGAATTTGTAGAGATCGGTATTGCTGATTCAGTCAGGATCCAAAAACAATCACCTCCACCCACCTTGTTACCGCAAGGGCCAAGCCATCGACCCAGTCTTTCAACTCCTCGGGATGAAGAATCACCTTTGTCAAAGTAAAATATAAAATCATACCATTCTGATGATGTGTATAGCGCGATATCAGGCCTATAGCCATGAACCAATTCAAATGGAGTTGTCCCCATTGAAGAAGGGTTGCTTGATGCAGTCCTCTGCCTGATATTAGCACATAGTTCACGACAAAATGACCATAGTCTCCTCGGTGATTTCTTCTTTGCTGTCTTGGTTGTGATTGCACTACCAAGATGACCTATTGCTTGCTCTGCTCGATTTTGGAACGGGCAATGTTGTTGGATAAATGTTTGGTGTATATGGTTGCCCTTCACAATTGAATTCCAGTGCGTCTTGTAGGTCCTTGGAGAGCCTTGTTCTGGAGCACCATCAGAAATCAAATGTTCAGGGATTCCAACTTCATGAATGAATATTTTCAACCCTTGATGCGCTTGCAATTTGTCCTGTATTGGTATGAATACTTCAAACCCATTTCCATTTGTAAAGATCTGCGCGCATTTTTCTTGCCTCATAATACTCGTGGTTCTAGCATGCCAGGTATTAGTATACCAGGTTCCTTGAGCAATTCTCTTGTTTCTAAAGCGCTGTGTTGGCAGACGCTTCATCAAAGGTAGTTGCAAATTCCTCAGTGCTTTCTGAGTCGTGACCTTCAATGTCTGTTCGGCCTTCTTGAAACTGATATTCCAAGTCTTAGCTAAGCGTTCACAATCAACTTTGTTCGGACCTTCAATAGTTGTCACTGATGGTCCCCATTGATTTCTTCTATCAAGCGATCTCCTTTCAAGTGTATTGTCAACTTCTTGCAAGCTAGGGGTTGGTTTTGATTCATCTTCAGGGGCTTCTGTGAAGTCAAATTCTGTGTCATCAAACAAAAACTGGTCTACCCTTCGCGCGCTTGAAATGTTTGCATCTTGAAACTTTGTGGTCACTGATGAAATCCTGAGAGAAATATTACCATCTATCGCTATTTGGCATTCAGTCAGCATTCTTCTGGTTGATATCTGGTGCAATCTCATCAGCTTGCATTGCTGCATGAGATGTGGATGCTTGGGCTCTATGCTAGTCTTGGAGAACATGTCTGTGACATTACTTGTAGGTTCTGTTACCACTGAACTTGCATCTTCAGTTGACATGGCTTGAACGCTGAATTGGTCCCCTGAAACTGGATCACCATTGTCAATTGCTAACTCAGCCATCCTGAACTTCAGTGAATGAGGATCCCATGGGGTGTCATTTGTCCCAATCAAATGTTGACATTCATCAAGCTCCAATCTTGTTAGCTTCCTTGTTGGAAAGTATGAAATCACATTTCTCATACTCAGTTTTATGAAAACTTTCTTGGGGTCATCATCTTCCATTGGGGTTTGGATTGTAATTCCATGCTTGGATCTGGGGTCAAACTGACGAGGTGTTTCTTCAACAGAGTTGAAATTGCAATCCCTCACTTGATTTGGGCATATCAAGCTGTTCTTCAATTTGTTTCCAAAGTACGGCGCTTGGTGGAACACAATAATGTAGACTTGACCTGATGTTAGACTTGTCCAGGCTGTTGCACAACTTCCAATTGGGATTTTCTTGATTGGCTTGGACTCTTCAGAAAAGGGTGCAACATCAACGTGTGTTGTGATCTGATCAGGATTGAGCAATATCATGTTGCTTCCCGCTGCAGTGGTGTCAGCATGTGAGTCTAAGTCACAGTATCCATCTTCGTTTTCACCATCATCAAAATCTAGAGGAATATGCATCTTATATAATGACCGGCTCACCATTTTTAAACATTTGTTTTCTAGTGTCCGGTTATGATGCCATTTCTTAGATTTTGAGCCAAAGCTGTCACCTGCACCTTCCTCTTCAGCTTCTTTTGCCTTTTTGGTCTCAGCAGCCTTGAGAGCCCTCTTTTTCTTACTCGCCTTTCTCATCTGGTACAGTTCCTGTCGCTGGTCTTTTGTCATTGTTTTATAAACGCTTGTTGGATAGGTCTTATTCTCAAGTTTCCCCGTGAACGTTCCAGTTGTTTTCTGCTTCTTGTTGCTTGACGTGCCCACAGAATACACACTTCTGGAACCCCTTTTATGCTTTCCATTTGCAAGCTTCTTCAATCCGAGATGATTGGTGAATAGGATCAAACATTCATTGAAATTGTCTCGGTAATCTTTGCTCTCATCAATTGCATCAGCTTTAGCGGCATCAAGTCGCTCATCGCTGATTGAATTGATAAAGTCCCAGACAAATCTCCTTTCATTGTGGTTCTTTTCAAATCTCAGAATTGTTCCATGAAATGCAGTCCAATTTCTCTTGTGCTTGTTCCAATCATAATTCTTAGCGTCGCCGGTGTAGTGTGATTCTTTCATTTCCTGATAGGTTTTGTTCAGAACCATAGTGATATTGGTATCAGTGTAAGCATGCTGCATCAACGAAAGCGCTGCGTAGGCAGCCTCTTCATCAATGGTAGTTGCAAATTCCTGAGTGCCTTCTGTGTTGTGACTTTCAGTGTCTGCTCAGCTTTCTTGAAACTAATATTCCAAGTTTTGGCTAGGCGTTCACAGTCAACTTTGTTTGGGCCTTCAATAGTTATCACTGATGGACCCCATTGATTTCTTCTATTGAGAGATCTCCTTTCAAGTGTATTGTCAATTTCTTCCAAGTTAGGGGCTTGTTTTGATTCGTCTTCAGGAGCTTCCATGAAATCAAATTCTGTCTCATCAAACAAAAATTGGTCTACCCTTCGCGCGCTTGAAATATTTGTTACTGAAGAAATCCGATGAGCAATATTGCCATCTGTTGCAATTTGGCATTCAGTTAGCATTCTTCTGGTTGATACCTGATGCAATCTCATCAGTTTGCATTGCTGCATGAGACTTGGATGCCTGTTCTCTAAGCTGGTCTTGGAGAGTATATCTGTAACATTACTTGTAGGTTCTGTTGCAATCGAACTTGTATCCATGGCTTGATCTTCTTCGGTCGACATGGCTTGAACACTAAACTGGTCCCCTGAAATTGGATCACCATTGTTGATTGCTAACTCAGCCATCCTGAACTTCAGTGAATGAGGATCCCATGGGGTGTCATTTGTTGCTATCAAATGTTGGCATTCATCAAGCTTCATTCTCGTTGGCTTCCTTGTGGGAAAATAAGAAATCACATTTCTCATACTCAGTTTTATGAAAACTTTCCTGGGGTTGTCATCTTCCATTGGCGTTTGGATTGTAATTCCATGCTTGGATCTTGGGTCAAACTAATGAGGTGTCTCTTCAACAGAATTGAAATTACAGTCCCTCACTTGATTTGGGCATATCAAGCTGTTCTTCAATTTGTTTCCAAAGTACAGCGCTTGATGGAACACTATGATGTATACTTGACCTGATGTTGGATTTGTCCAAGCAGTTGCACAACTTCCAATTGGGATCTTCTTGATTGGCTTGTATTCTTCAGAAAAGGGCGCAACATCAACATATGGTGTGATCTGATCAGGATTTAGCAATATCATGTTGCTTCCAGCTGCAGTTGTGTCTGCATGTGAGTCTAACTCACAGTATCCTTCTTCATTTTCTCCATCATCGAAATCTAGAGGGATATTCATCTTGTATAATGACCAGCTCACCATTTTTAACAGTTTGTTTTCTAGCGTCCGGTTATTATGTCATTTCTTAGATTTTGATCCAAAGCTATCACCTGCGCCTTCATTTTCAGCTTCTTTTGCCTTTTTGGTCTCAGCAGCCTTGAGATTTCTTTTCTTCTTTGCCTGTCTCATCTGGTAAAGCTCCTGACGCTGTTCTTTTGACATCGTTTTATACACACTTGTTGGATAGGTCCTGTTCTCAACTGTTCCTGTGAATGTGCCAGTTGTTTTCTGCTTCTTATTGCTTGATGTGCCGACTGAGTATACACTTCTGGAACCCCTTTTGTGCTTTCCATTTGCAAGCTTCTTCAATCCAAGATGATTGGTGAATAGGATCAAACATTCGTTGAAGTTGTCAGGATAGTCTTTGCTCTCATCAATCGCGTCGGCTTTGGCAACATCAAGTCTCTCATCACTGATTGAATTGATAAAGTCCCAAACAAATCTCCTTTCATTGTGGTTCTTTTCAAATCTCATAATCGTTCCATGGAAAGCAGTCCAATTCCTCTTGTGCTTGTTCCAATCATAACTCTTATGATCGCCCGTGTAATGTGATTCTTTCATTTCCTGGTAGGTTTTGTTCAGAACCATAGTGATGTTGGTATCAGTGTAAGCATGTTGCATCAATCAAATAAATGCATTTCTAGCATTTCCTGAGTTCAGTTCAGTGTTTTGGAAATGTGCCACATATTCCCAACCAGGACCTTTTCTCGTTGAATCACATAACAACCTCCAGACGACGCTGTTATCTTCATCATACTGGTGGCCTGACAAAACACCACACCTTTCATTGTAGTCACTCCAAGTTGGATAGGTATCTGATGGACTTTGCCCGGCTGTGCCAGACCTGGCTTCATCAGTAACATCTTCCTTCTCTTGGGGTCTTATGACATACAAGATTGGGAAACCTTCAGAGTTGAATCTGTATCTCAAGTTTTGACGGAAGCCTTCCTTCCATTCCCTGAATTTTGTAAGATCCTTTAACTCAGGTGGAGTTGCTTTTTCTTGTGATTTCACACTTGATTCCATCATCTTGATCCTGAATTGTTGCAGTTCTAGATTGTTTGGGTTCGCGTTCCAGTCAATGGCTCTTGGTTTGACTCCAATCAATGGTTGATAGCGAGCCCAATTTGCCCATGTCAGCAGTCTCGATGATAGCCTGTTACCATAGTGGATACTTTTTGGATTAGGACAGTCTGGACTGATTGATTTCAATCCATGCATGAATAATTTGATGCTTTCCTTGTTGAGGTCTGTAATTTCACGAATATTAGACATTCCTCCCCTCATAATTTCTTCAGCTGATTCATAGTTGATACCAAAGTCCATCAAGCTGCTTCTGAAAGCGAGCTGTTCCGGATTCAGTAGTCTTCCATTGTTGAATCCCCTGATTTTTATTTTGGGTTGGATTGACCTCATTAAAGAACGATCATACCTTGAGTCGTCATCTTGGTTTTCATTATCATCACTGCTGGTTTCATCACTGCTAACATCATCTGGTTTCCTTGTTGCAGCTTCATGTAATGCTCTGATCCTTCTCCTTACTTCTTCGTCGATGATCCTTTTCATGGTTGAGTTCTTTTCTGGGTCAGCTATAGCCTTTTCCATTACACGCATGATTCTTTCGTCGAATTCATCGTCGCTATCAGGATCTTGTGGGTCCTGATCCACTTCCATCTTTGTTTCCTCATTGGGGTCATAGTCTTCATCATCTTTTGGATTCGCTCTTGTGCTTCTTCTCGCTGGAGCCATGATGGGGACGCGGTTTCGAATATTCTATTGGGTAATCAAACAATTTCGAAATATCCGTTTCGAAATATTTGGAGGATGGTATTCAATGGAAGTTGTGATTGAATTCAATCGACGGTGGTATTTGGAAAGAGAGTGTCATCGGATCGGAGGATTGGATGTGAGATGGGTATTAAATGTTGGTGGCTGTCGAGTGTGATTTGCTTATCTGTTTGTGTATTTGTATATCCGGATCGAATTTGCGTTCCGGTTATTTGTACTTTTGTTTGGATCGAGTTTTCGTTCCGATCTGTGAGCTTTTGCTTTTGTTGCAATTTAAGATTGTGAGCTTTTCTATCCGGTCTTGGGATTTGCTTATTCTGTATTTCTGTGGTGAAAAATTGATGATCCTTTTCATCGTCTTGTTTCCTGAGAATTTAGTGTTCTCTTTTTCTTTTGGATCTTTGAGATTTGGTGTTCTCGTTTCCATATCTTTGGATTTTCTTGCGGGCAGATGCTCTTTGCAATCTCTTCGTTCCAATCTGTTTCACCACAGAATACTTGAGGCTCAATCTTCTGGCTCACGTCGTTCTTGTTTTCAGTGAAAGATCAGTGTTCTTGGATATTGATTCCTTTCAACTGATGCCAACCTGGGCGACTCTTTCGGCTGAATCGTCCAGTCCCTTTTCCCTTGCTTGTTGCTGAATCTCGAAACCCGATGGAGCCTACCATCTTGGTTCGGGTCTTTGGTCTCTTCTTGCAGGGAGACCGCCCTGTTTTTGGTCTGTTCCAGGACTCCACAAGCAATTGCCCCTTTTACATCCTTGAGGGTTGATGCCGGTTGCTGATCAGGCTAATTTAGATTGTCTTCGAGCTCAACTGCGTTTCTCGGGAAACGCCATTCGGTCCTCCACAGCTCGTAGAGTGCTGTGGGTCTGATAAACTATAAAAACTGCGTCGTGACAGTAGTAAAACGTAGAAGAAGAAAAGCAATCGTCCTTACGGTTGATTGATTTAGTGAGTAAAATAATCATCTTATCAGTAAGCGTCGATCATCTCTAATTGACAGGTTAACTACTCATCGTATCAATTATTCACATATTACCGTGTAATTTGCCGTAGTAATTGTTCGTAATCTTAAGACACAAAACACACGAAAAGCCATCTTCGATCGGTCTTTTACCGTATAATTCGCCGTGATATTCTCATTGAAATATCACATGTAATTGCATCTTATTATTATTTTCCTTCTGAATCCGATTCGTTGAGAGTCTGATTCAAAGGCTTCTGAAGAACAGCAACGCTGTGTTAGTGTGTTAGTAGACGAACGATTGTACTCTACGCGTGACGATTGTGTTTGGATACTTTTGGCAACGGATAATCGGACTACATGCGAAGCTAGGGAAACGCCAGATCTCTTCTTGCTGTGACTTATTCAGATTGCAGCGAGACAGACCTTAGTATGTAGATTACAAGTAGTTGGTAGCAACTAATGTGAATTTTGGGATATAAATCAGTTGAATGTTAAAAGTATGAGATAAAGTGAAATCTTGCCGAAATGCAAGATATCTCTTTTATTGAGATGAATACGTTGCAACTGCTGTTGCGTAGTGATGAGATTACTTGCTGATTATTTCCGTACATGTATTGGTCGTTGACCATATATATATCTGTATGCATGTATATGTATTGTGTGAGAATTACACGCCAACGGTTTTCTTCTCTTGTTCCGTTAGGAAGACTTCATGATATATTTATCATTAAGGTCAGGAATTGCTCCCATAGCTCGTGTGATATTTTATGAAATCAGAGTTTGCTCACCAAAGAACAATGGCAATACTGTAAAACAGGGATTGCTCACCGTTGATGCGCGATGGGAATTGATGCGCCGTGGGAATCGATATGCCGTGGGAATCGATTACTTTGATTGGTTGAGTGCCAGATGCGTGGGGCGTAGTACCTGGTTGTTCGTTGGGTACAGATGGGATGGTGTCATCGGCAGTGTCAGAATCAGCGGGTGAAACGCTAGGGGAAATTGAGTTGTCTGGTTTTGTAGACTCGTCAATGGGTTTACTCTGAGTGGTATGCTCCCCATGTTTGAATGCTGGAGCTTCTCCAGTGGCGTATAAACGAGGCAAGGAATCCTTGGCGTTACGCCATTTGATGAAACCATCATCAGTGAATAGGCCCGCGCGTTTGTTGCGAGACTCAGGTGTGAGAGCAGAGCGGACACCGGACCGGTCAAGTAACTTGTTGGTAACGGGATCCCAGATTCGGAAGCAGAGTCCATTGCCAACATGTTCGGCGATGCCGACGAAATGACCTAGGCGTTCGGTAGACTGGGTACCGAAAGGGGAGTCGTTGGTTTTGAAATACACAGGTTCAAACCAGAAGAAACTGGTGTATGCGCTGATGTCGCCAAGTGTACCGGTAGCAATGAAGACCGGTTGTTTATCTGACAGCGTAGGATCAGAAACGACATTGAGGAGACCCGCGACATATGTCATGCACAGTAGCCATAGATGTGGTGGTGTGCCTGTACGATCCATGACGCGATTGACAATGCGTTTGAACGTTTGGTATCGACGTTCGAATTGATTCTGGTGTTGGTGATAAGGTTAACTTTGCCAGAGTCCAATCCATAGCATTTTGAGGTAATCGACGACCTTCTTACTGGATTGATAGTTACCGTGGCCGCAAAGAAGGCGAATGGGCCTGCCCCATTTTCGAACAAAGTTCTGGAAGCAGGATAGAAAATCGCCGGTGGTACGCATTTCTTCAACGTGTATAATATGTGACTTGCGGCTGAAGAAGATCTGAGCAATCTTGGAGCCACCATCAATTGCTGGGACATCTGAATAGACAGCATCGGACATGACATAGTCATTGAAGGGTCGAACGTTCATGGCCGGTTGAGGGGAATGAAAACGTTTGAAAATGTTGCCATCAGGGCTAACCGCCAATGAACCATATTGGGTTGAGTTTTCAAACGTGGCCTTGATGCGATCGGTGGAAACCCAACAAAAGAAAGGTTTCAGGGATAGGTAGTCATGTTTGTTGGGGTATCTCTCGCGGGGCGTAGCCGCAATACGTGTAGTATCACTGGCAGTGCAATCTGTCGGAAACGCAGTGACTGTCCCAGAGGCTTCAGGTAAGGTGCAGCATGCGAGACGTTCTTGATGAATGTAGTCGGTGGAAGTAAGCCAAACGGAGCGATCGTTGGTTCTATGGTCATCAATAGGAAGGAAGGGAGATCAAGTGGATTGGCTGGAGTATGAACTGAGGGACGTGACCGTGGAGGAGCCGGGGGATACAGAGATATCCAATCCTTCAAGACAACGTGGGTTTCCATATTCGTCGTAATCGGCATAAGGGAGTTGCTGTGGCTGAGGAGGATATTTCTGGAGAAATTGTTCATCTTTCGCGCTGATCGTGGTATCGAGAACAGATGGGTCCCAGTGCTTATCGGATGTCATGATAACATGTGGGAGCGTGTCAAACTCAATAGTCGTGTACTTTCGCATCGCAAGGTATGGTAAACCGTGTCGTATGCTAAGAGGCAGTGCATATCCATCGGAGGTGGTGATGACTTGTCCACCGCCCGCTTTGATGGATGTGTCGTCGACAGTGGAAAAATATGCTTCCATCTGGCCGGAGGACAATATAGAAGGGTGTCGTCCTGTATAGGCACATTCATTGAAAATGAGGATGACGGGGCCTCTGTTCGATATGGAATATGCTCCGCATGTAGCAATGGGGATATTCTGAACCTGGTGATTGTTAATGCCGGTGACATTGACATATCGGGGCGGGATATCCTTGGAGATGAGACATGCATCATTGCCGATGATGCACCCATTTGCGCCGCGATCGACCATGGCAAAACCAGGGCTAGTAACCGTAGTTTTGTGTATGCGGTACATGTACGACGTTACTGGACTATTGTTAGGAAAGGTGAGATCTTCGTCAGGATTATACCATTGGTGAAAATTGGCGGAATATGATGATGTTCCTACAGGTATTTGGGTGTCACTGTCCTTTTTGTATTGAATGTCAGGGTTTTTGGAAAGGAATCGAGCGGGATGCGCGGGTGACACGGAAGACTTGAGAGGTCACTGGTCCTTGGATGAAGAGGTTGTTGATTTGTATACACCTAATGATGCATGGAAAACACCTCTACGATCATTTTTTACAGCAGGATGTAGATCTGCTGCTGAATTGGCATGCTCATCTTTGGTCGAAGTATCGTCTTGTCGGAATGATACCGAATGTCCATGTTGATATGCCTTCCGGGTAATGGGTTTGACACTGTTGGGATCAGGTTGGTCCGTGTTAAGTAAGTCATGTCGTAACGATGCGACCACGATTTTCTTGCCTTCCGGAGAAAAACTAAGCCAACTCTTCATGTCCTGACGTGACAGGGCCTTCCATATGTTTGTAGGCAACCGTGTGGTAGGGTCAGGGGTACGTCCAGCCTTAAATACTGCATAATCTTGATAGTCTCCTTCAAATTCGATAGGGAGAGCATAGTCATCATGATTTTGGCTTTGTTCAGAGGAGAAATCATGAACGTGTGCACGTACAGTTGACCGAGGAGCAGACATCGCGGACTGGGAATCGAGTCGAGTTGCTTCGAGTAAAAGCGTGATTTTAAGATCGTGGATAGCAGCGGCTTCGGCGACCGCATCCGTCACGGTGCTATTCGTCCCACCTGGGTCCTTGACTTTGGCAAACTGTTCACTTAGCTGAAAGCTGGAATAGCATGCCTGACATAATGCTGATTTTACAGTATGGTACTCAAGGGGCTTGTTGGGAGGACGGAGCTTGTTGAGGTGATTTAATTCATCAAACCAATGTGTAATGAATTTCACTTTGGATTCCTTCCAATTGTTGAGATTCAACTTTAGCAACGCTTGCAGCTGAGTCGAATTGTCATATACCTTGGCTTTTGATTTGCTGTGAAGGTTTACGAAATCGAAGTATGCTTTGCGTCCATCACGAGTTGTAGAATGACTGTGTACACACGATGCAGAAAGGTCGCTTTTGAAGACTTCCAACATTAGTACCCAGAAGAAAGCACACTGTTTGACAAAGAGATCACGGGTATAACCCAGAAGCGTAGCTGGAGGCCAAGTTTCATCAAGGAATGTCTCTGTGTCGATGTCGTATGCCTCGAGTTTAGCTTTGAAACCAACGAGCCAGTGTTCAAATCTTGAGTCATTTGTGAGGGGCGTAAAGGACTTTTCATCCCGTGCTTTTCGGCACCAAGATTTGTACTTTACCTGCTGAGGTGACTTTTTGTTACTTCCCGCCGGAGGAGGTGGGGGGTTCAGAGCGGATTCATTACGCATGCGTTGGGCGCGCTCTTCGCGGAATGACTGGAATTCCTTATATGTATATGATTTTACATCCTTCCAAGTTCTCAAGTCTTCTGCTAGAGCGACATCATCTTCTTGTAGATTGATAGCGAAATCCGCAAGTGCTTCTATGTTCCTTTGAACAGATCGAGGGATATGCGTTGGTAGCCCTCCTTCAGTATAGGTAAGCTCACGTGCAAAGTCCGGTTTGATAAGTGCGTCGAGGAATGCATTCCACTCGCATAATCCGCCTTCCTTGAGAGCTAAACACAGTTTACTATTGGCTTCACTTGTTACGTTGAGTAGGGATACGAGTATCTTCTTCATATCAGTATCAAAACTGGGAAAGTGGTTGGCAGTAGTAACTTCGGCGTCATTCTTCTCTTCGCCCCCAAATACATTGCCGGGCATCGTCGGTATGTTCGGCATCTGTGACGGTTCCGATCCTCCGAGAGAATTGCGCGGTGACTGGGAATGAGAACTGCTTCGTGTACGGTGTGCAACTGGCATATGCCAGCGTACAGATTGTATTCAAGTCCGTTCTTGTTCCTCTTTGTGTGCAAGCCTTCTTAGAGCTTGCGACTGTTAATCTATTATTTTCCTTCTGAATCCGATTCGTTGAGAGTCTGATTCAAAGGCTTCTGAAGAACAGCAACGCTGTGTTAGTGTGTTAGTAGACGAACGATTGTACTTTACGCGTGACAATTGTGTTTGAATACTTTCGGCAACGGATAATCGGACTACATGCGAAGCTAGGGAAACGCCAGATCTCTTCTTGCTGTGACTTATTCAGATTGCAGCGAGACAGACCTTAGTAATGTAGATTACAGGTAGTTGGTAGCAACTAATGTGAATTTTGGGATATAAATCAGTTGAATGTTAAAAGTATGAGATAAAGTGAAATCTTGCCGAAATGCAAGATATCTCTTTTATTGAGATGAATACGTTGCAACTGCTGTTGCGTAGTGATGAGATTACTTGCTGATTATTTCCGTACATGTATTGGTCGTTGACCATATATATATCTGTATGCATGTATTGTGTGAGAATTACACGCCAACGGTTTTCTTCTCTTGTTCCGTTAGGAAGACTTCATGATATATTTATCATTAAGGTCAGGAATTGCTCCCATAGCTCGTGTGATATTTTATGAAATCAGAGTTTGCTCACCAAAGAACAATGGCAATACTGTAAAACAGGGATTGCTCACCGTTGATGCGCGATGGGAATTGATGCGCCGTGGGAATCGATATGCCGTGGGAATCGATTACTTTGATTGATACGGGACTCATTGATTCGTACGAATATGATATCTACCATCTGGTAGCTTTGGTACTTCTGGTCACGAAAGGAATTTAATACTTATCATGTAGAATTTGTACTAGGATGTACGTAGATTTAGGGCATGATAGTGTTTTAGAGTTGTTAATTCTTCAAAGAGTGAGCTGATGGGGAAACTCCCGCTAAGAGGCAATCCACATGGAATCGTCGACGATCATTCACTCAGGTTTAACCTTAAGAATAAGGTTATTTGCCCTTATGACTTTTCGTGATACGCCCGCTTAGTACGTACGAATACGCGTTACACGGTGAATTCTTTTCAATGCATGGCCAGGGACAAACATTATTATAAAATTCATAGTGACTAAAGTATCAGCCTGAGAATTGTCAATATTGTTTCATAGCCTCCCAAATCCATAGTATGAGAAATATTCATCCTAAAATTTCAGAAAATAACACACTTTTGCACTCAAAAAGTAACTGAGGAACACTATTTTGGTTACTTGTTCATACAAAAATCAAAAAATAATAACAAAAAGTTACAGAGACTCCTACCCTTTGTACACATCTCTACGGGGGAATCAATCCACTGGACACGTTAACATCTAGTATATCAAGAACCAATCATATCTGGACGAGGAAAGCTACACTACTTAAAGATAGTCTGTTTTAGAATCAGACAATTTTTGTGCACCGTCGTGGCGGTTGTGCCGGTATGTAACATTAGTAAGAAATATGTGTGTTCAGGAAAAAGCAGCAACAACCAAAAACTGAAGTTACTACGCCGGGAGAAAACAACATACACCAACTTTATGATTTGGCATTGGATTATGAAAATTGGACATCACAACTTGGAAATAAAAGAAAAATGCAAAACAAAACACATAAACCGACAAACAAAACCACAGTTGTGCAAACCCGGTGTACTGTCTTGTCCAAGGATTACACCAAACGGATGCATGAGCTGAACCACGATGACCTAAACAACAACGGAAACCTGTTTCTATATCATTTCAAAACAGGATTTGATGCGCTGTGTGCCAAAAACGGACACTTGGTTACCACAATCCTTCGTGGATGCCACAAGATAGAAGAAATGCGAAAAAGACTCAACAGCAAAAAAGGACATTTCGAGGAGGACGAAGCTTTGAACATTTGGGAGCAATGCTTCAAGTACATAACCAAGGATGTATTTCCAGACTATGAAGAAGGCAACACTGACGGGATGGACCATGTATGGGCAATGGGAGTCATTCTTGCCTACATTTCCTGTGGTTATCCAGCATTGAAAACAACAGAAGACATTAAGTGCTACGACAACGTGGGTATTGGACCAGAAGTGAAACTGATAGAACGAGAGAGAATAGTACAAGATGGTCGTACTTTCCCTGCAAAAAAATGGAGTAATCTGACACCGGAGGCAAGAGAACACATAAAAGAATGTGTACACTACAATCCTGGGAACCGTCCTTGTATGACGTACATTTGGCACAACAACTGGCGCAAAAAGACGAATGAGGCTATCATTGAAAACGACAGATTGCAATGGTATTGCAAATCAACAAATGATAACGAGTGGTACTCCACAAAAGAAAGATTTCCAACGATTAAGGAAGAGAAGATAAATAACAAAAACATGGAAAAAAATTGTGCCAAACAGCAGTGGGATTCGTTCATGAACAAAGCAAGAAAACAGTCAAAAAAGAAAAAGCAGAAAGTAAAAGAATTGACAAACAGGGGGGAAAAGAGGGAACAAGATGAAAACGAGTGGAAAATGAAGAAATGGCTAAATCTTTATGAAAAACGTTGGAATTCACCTGAAGATTTAGAGGAGTACAACAACTGTCCTGTTCCTTGTGGGGCATGGGGACGCAAGAAACACTAACTCTGCAACTCTGTAAGGATTCCATTACAAAAAAAAGAGCATGACAATCTTGACGGTATCACCGGTACAAATTAAGTGAAAAAAATAGAATGGAAATGAAGTAAAATATCACCTAAAGAAGTCGGTACATTCAAAAAATGTACTCCTTAGAAAGTAACAAAATAACATAAACGGAATTTACTCTGTTGAACCAACAGATTGTGATTCGCGCCAAAATTAATTAAGGGGTGAGTGTCAACCACGCAAAAAACGTGAGTGATTCAAGTTCTCATGGGATTGAGAGGCTTGGAAGATGGCTTGGTCCTTATAGCATACGCATTGGTGGTGGTAACTGCTTCTGGATATTGCCAGAATCTGCAATCCCAGTATCAACCAATTCAATACAGGCTGTCAAGGAGGAAAAATGGTAAGACCGGGATGTTCTTAGAAGGATGGAGGTAATTGATGAATCCATTGAGAAAACAATTGGTGATAATGTCAAGGATACCCAATCATTCTTTGAGGAACAGTATCCTGACCCTCCTGAAGGTCTCTTTGAAGAGCAAAACGCTAGAATAGCTAACTTGAAGGAAGAGATGGTTGAGTCAGAAGCATCAGTGCCTGATATGGATGAGTATGATGAATGCATTGGAAATGAAGTCATGATTGTAAGAAATGACAAAAGATTAAGATGTTTCATCAAGGATAGAGTAAAAGAACCTCAAAATTGGCCCATTGGAAAAAGAAATGATAATCCTATTTTAGACACCAGGCTTTATCAGTTACGACTTCCGGATGGTTCACTGGAAGAGTTTACAGCAAACGTTGTTGCTGAAAGCTTCTTGTACAGCTCTGGTGTTGATGATGGATGAACGTTTCCCCTCTTGGATGAGATTATTGACCACGAAAGTGACGCTGCAGCATTGAGCAAGGAAGGAGCCACAATCCTCAGCAAAAATGGACACAAGAGTAATAAACCTACTTCAATAAAGGGTTGGAGGATTCTTGTGAGTTGGTGCAATGGCAGAATTCCTGGTGCAAACTCAGTGACGTCAAGGAATCTTTCCCAGTACAACTTGCAGATTATGCAGTGAACAACCAATTTGAAGATCAACCAGCATTCAGATGGTGGGTCCACAAAGTATTGAGAAGAAAGAAGCAATCTTGAAAGCAGCAATGTCAGCTAAATACTGGTTAAAGACTCACAAATATGGAGTTGAACTTCCACATCCACACTCAATCACTGAAGCTCTTGAAATGGACAAAAAGACAGAAACTGACCATTGGTCAAAAGCAATCAACAAAGAAATGACCAACAGTATGACAGCATTTGAATTTATAGAGGAGGACACAATTCCAGTTTCTCATAAAGAAAGATCAACCCACATCATTTTTGACATAAACTTGGGTCCCTCACTAGGAAAGCGAGGTTGGTGGGAGATGGTCATAAGGTTCCAGCAACAGACAAAGAAAACACATACTCCTCCATGTCAAGCAGAGACTCAGCCAGGATATTATTTTTGCTTGCAGCATTCAATGACTTGAAAGTACTATCAGTGGACATCCAAAATTCATACCTAACAGTGCCAATAAAAGAGAAGTACTTTTATGGGCCAAAGCTAAAGACCGTTGTCCACCTATCATAGCAGGAAGACTTTTTGCAAAATTGTTCGCGCATTATATGGACTACCAGTGGCAGGAGCTTCATTCAGGTCATATCTCACTGACCGTTTAAGAGAGCTTGGATATGCTCCTTGCAAAACAGATCCAAGTGTGTATATGCAAATTAAGACAAGGAAAGACGGGTCTTGCTATTGGGCCCTGTTAATCATTTATGTGGATGATATTTTGTGTTGTGGTGAAAATCCAAAATTTCAATTGGAAAATATTGAAGGAAAGTTCAAGCTGAAGGATGATACCATAGAAGAGCCAACTTTGTACCTTGGAGCTGATCTTGGTAAGCACTATTTCCCTGAGAACCCCAAGTCAAGGTGGTCGCTGTCATCTACAAAAGATATAGCCAAAGGGGTGGCTGCAGTAGAATAAGAGCTTGTTGGAACAGTAAAATATGGATTCAAGTATCTGCCAAAGACAGCGTCAAGCCCAATAGCTCATGACTACAGGCCTGAAATTGACGTCTCAGAAGAGCCTGATTCTTAGTTTCAAAACTACTGTCAAGGGCTGATAGGAATTCTGAGGTGGATTTGTGAATTGGGAAGGTTGGATAAAGTTATGCCAGTTTCCTTAATCCCAGATATTTGGCAAAAGCTAGAAGAGGGCATTTGAATCAGGTAGTTCATATGTGTGCTCGCTTGAAAATGCATAACAGGTCAAAACTGGTGATGTTTGATGACTCTATACCAAAAGTTGATTAGTCCAAGGTCCACAAGTATAATTGGAGTGAATTCTACCCAAGAGCAAAGGAGGAGGTATTTCCACCCAATATGCCGGAAACCTTGTGCAAGCATATTATCATGAGCTGCTTTGTTGATGTTGACCATGCAGGATGCAAAGCTACGCAAAGGTCTCATATGGGTGTTATTATCTTCATTAATAATATTCCAACAATTTGGTTCTCCAAGAGACAGACAACAGTTGAAACATCAACTTTTGGGTTAGAGATTATTGCACTGAAAATTGCAATTGAACTTCTTGTTCAAGGCCTAAGATACAAGTTTGAGAATGATGGGTGTTCCCATTGATGGAAGCACAAACATGTATTATGATAATGACTCAGTTGTCACAAATGTTTCCAGACCAGAGAGCCCATGCAAAAAGAAGCATGATAACGGCTTTGCTTATCACAAAGCACGTGAATCTATTGCAGCAGGGATCGTCAGTATTGCAAACGAGCCAGGTTCTACAAATATTGCTGATTTGCTCACCAAGCTCATGGGCGGTGCTATATTCAGAGAACACTGCTCCCGCCTGCGCTGCATGTGGTAGTGAATCACAAGACAAGTTGTAAATTACAGAAAAGATGGATATTTTGATCCGTCATACATATAAAACTATACTTGTATCAATCAAGCATGTTTCAGGGCAAAAGGTCCTGAGACAAGCTGGCAAAATGCCGCCCCTCTTTTTTGGTAAGGCCTCTGATAGTGACAGACTTGAATAACAGGATGCAATTTGGTATTCATCAGACGAAACATTACAATGACACTTGGCAAATAGTTAAGTTGTAAGACTCTGACCAATCATCTAGAAATTGCGCGGTTAGGTTGTACAGACAGACCATCACATACGACTGACAGGCTGAGTTAGTCATCCTGGCAGTCGGCCAAAGATAATTAGTGTTTTCATGATTAATTCTTATGAACGCACATATGACTGGTAATGAGAGGTCAATAGAGGTGCGGTCTGAAGAGGTGCGGTCAGAATATCACTTTAATCCAAACGCTCACAATTTTACAATCTACTTGAATATATCACCAATCTTCTAACTACTTACTATCACGACGTACTTGGCAGAGACATTTGTAAAGACGATACAACGTCAAAATCAGAGTTTATCAGACCCACGGACTCATCTGAGCCAGGGTTTAGTCAACAATCGGCTTCCGCTTCCAGAAAGATGATTGCGAGACCAAAGGGCTCACACAACACCAATGGAAGCAGGAACCAATTGCCGACTGATCACCGGTTAATCACCGTCTTAACCCCTTGGTTGGACGTTAAAGACTCTCCGGAAGTCTATGACTATATTCAGGCACTTAGACGCGTAAGAACACTAGTGCAGCTGGGCTTGAGCTAGTACCTCTTGCTTCTCCTGAATGGCATAACAGACCTAGGAGCAAGACCAAATGCCATGATATGATAGTATCAATTTAAAAGGGCCAAAGCAGCTGCAGTCTTTACATTCAAAGGTAAATGTGTTCCAATTCAAGGATGGATGAGGGCCACATGGCGCCTCAAACAACACAATATAACTGATAACACATATGGATGTGCATATAACCAGCAAGCTACCGGCCCAGCAGCTCAAGGGAGCTGAGAGTGCAACCAACTGAGGGCTAAGCACTTGATAGAAAGGGTAAGTATGGCAGACAGTACAAGTCAAACACTTAAATCTGAAAGAGGACATCTGTCCGCTGTACGGAAACAATACGTGGTAGGACAGCATACAGACGTGTGCATTGGATGTACCAAACCACTCAGGAGGGGCCGTTGAACTTATCTAAAACAGTTTCAACTCCCTCCAATTAAACAGACACCTAAGACTTGTAATCGTAGAATAACAGGAAAACAGTCTAATGGTTTGATTCTTATGCAAATTAGGGCCAGGCTAGTTCCAACGGTCACCTGATTCCTACACAATTAAATTCAATGGCAAGGGATTGGTTAATCTCACATGAGCAAACCAGAACCTAACGGCAAGAAATAGTTAAGTGCTCCATACTTTGGAATCCCAACACCCGAAGGCCGAATCCCATAAGCTGAAAAACCCAATGGCTCTGGTTTGAATTTGAATTTGAACCTGAACCCAAACAGTCTGCTTAAGTATTGATAAACTGGTAGAGTCAACTTTGAAAACTTGGAATGTTCGCAAGTTTGCTTGGCAAGATGACAAATTACTAGCAAAAGCACGTAAAATCAGAATAACACGGAAATTTGCTCATTTCTGGAAAGATATTTCATTATCCACACCAAAAGCAAACAACCAACTACTTCAAAAGCATACTATCCACCATGGAAGACTAAGTTCCAACCAAGCCAACAAAGATCAAACCAATGATGGTGAGCCTCCACGCAACTCAGGCTTCACCCCAGCGCAAGAAATGGAGTTCATCCAAACCATGATGAAGAGGAACAGGGCCCTATCGATTGCATCTGAGGTGCAGGCAGCCATCACCTGGGCTACGTATACTGGAGGGATTCCCGGGTACGCGGGCGAGAGAGCCCTGACCACGAGCAAGGTAGTCTTCAGGGAGATCCTGGAGTCACTTGGGTTGAATCAAGCCACAGCCAACAAGCTATTCCGCAACGGTTACTGTGGTACAGATTCCCTGCGCAATTTGGAGGAACCCTCCATCAAGTCCCTTGTGAGTGGAATCAACAACACCAAACACAACTTTTGTCCGGATCCTAAACAAGTCTATGTTGGAAGGGTCCTCAGGGATTGCCTCAAGCTATTCATGGCTTGGATTGACTTCCAATCACTTATCAGAGCCACCACTACCCCAGTTGATTGGATTGCCGGCTCAGAAGCTGAGACAAAACCCCAGGAAAGGCTCAAGTCCCTGAAGGAAGATGACAGCAACACCGCCACAGGGGATTTCACCCTACCTGAACCCCTAACTGCCATGACCAAGTTCAGGGAATTTGATGAGCGCTTCCGTGAGTATCTCCGGCATATGAGGGGGTTATCAAGACCTCCCTACTCTACACAATCCAGAAAGACTCTGCAGTGACCGATAATGAACAAAATGGGACCGTTGGATCTGGTTTATCTGATACACACGCCAATTGGACCAAGTACTCTATCCACTTCACGATTCACTCTGGATCCCACAGGACCAAAGACAACAATACCCTTTGGGGGATTCTATTCAAATTGGTGGGGACGGGCCCTGGATGCTCTTATATTCAGGGGCTCTGCTCAGAAGGGGGTGTCTGCGGCAATGGGAGGAAGGCATATTTCACCCTGTACGCACAAGCCTATGAATTAACAAATATCAGGCTCCTAGTGGAGGAAAAGAGGGCCTTCCTGCAAAGCTCCACCTACTCTGGCGACACCAAAAACTACAGCTTTGATAAGCATAAGAGAAGGTGGTATGACATAAAGGAATTCCTGCTAAGACACAATTCGTTCCCTCCGGAGGATAAGTTTGTTACTGGCTTCTACCGTTTTCTCGCGGACCCGAGAAACGTTATTGCAGTCCAGTTAGTCCTAAATGAGGGAGGAAACACATACAACAACTTCAATAAGGCTGTGGCCCACTTCACCCAGGCGCTTAATATCAATAACATCCAGGCTAGCAGGAAGGGAGGCCGGAGAAATATGTGTGCGTTCAAGGGGGAAAAGGGGAACAACAACAACGATAGTAACTCCTCCTCTGGCAACGGCAATGGCGACAAGAAGCAGAAAACCCTGAATTAACCTACCTGCACCGGTCCTATCAAGGGCAAGGTCCACCCAAGGGAGGTCTGGTTACCAATTTCTGCAGCTCAGAAGGATCAAGTCCAATTGCTTTGCCCCGCAAATAAATCTCCTGCAAAATCTGCAAAGGTCTCCTTTGTTGAGTCTAAGAATGAGGGCTCTACAAAAGGGTCTGCTGGGGACTAGTTTGGCAGCCAAAGAAGAAAGGCCAGGATTGATTTATCGGCCAGGGCCTGTCAATTATGTCCCAGGTAGACCAGCCAATAGTCTATATCAAAAGTCTTGGCTTGCCATCCTTGGCCCAAGATTGGTGCAAGATGGATAATCATGCCAACACAACGGTTTCAGGATCCAACATGGTATTACTTGATCCGTTGGATTCTATTTTAACCTATGTGGATATTGCTCCATTTTCAGAAGCTTACTCACCCCTTAAAAATGTCCCTATTGCTCGTTGGGCTAAAGCATGGACTGATCCAACGGACAGAATGGCCTACATCTTGGTATTTGGGCAAGCCCTCTATTTTGGAAACGAGCTACAGCACAGTTTGATATGTCCAAATCAAGTCTGGGATTGCAACTCCAACAAGGTTGAAGATATCCCCAGAAGATACGGCTCTTCCTCAATGCATGGAATCACTCTTCAGTAAGACGACACAGAGCTATTTATTCCACTCCAAGTGGATGGGGTTATATCCTGTTTTGACTCCTGCAAGCTTACCACAAAGGAACTGGAAAAACTTTGAGCACATGCTGGCCACCGATACACACACATGGGATCCCTATGCCTCACATTTTGATAAGGAAGAAGACGCTACCAACGCTTCTTTCCCGCAAGTTGTTGCAGCCCTCTCAGGGTGCCTGCTGGCTTGTGGGACTCCGATCACCTAGTCCTCCACTGTTCATCCTGAACCACTTGGCGTTGGCGACAACACACAATGTCTCCTCCATCTGGCCTCCGTTTGCATATATCAAACTCAACGGACGGGCTATATTCCAACAGATGTCTCCACATGATTGATTTCAGTCTTTGCTGGAAGCACCAGGGACCAAAAATATCTTCCAAATTCAGCAAATCTTTCTACTTTCCAGATTTCTGATGCTTCCACCAAGCCTTCATTATCTGAAGCCGAGCTTGCCATTCAACAGTAAGCCAAGGCTCAAACCAAAGAAAGGATGCTCCTATGGCGCCAAGAAGATGTCCTTGACCAAGAAATGTTCTTAGACAAGAAGTCTTTCATCCGTCGGGGACAATGGGGACCTCCAATAAGGATCCCTGACAAGGTTGATAGGTTTGACTCCAAGGCTGTTGCCACGATGTGGAATATCAGTGAGAAAAGAGCCAAGGCAACCATCAAAATGACCTCACAGGACGGAATTTGGAATCTGTTGCAGCCTATCACTAAAAGGTTGAAAACACAGAAGTGGAGGAACAGAAGGACGCTAAAGGGTTGGTGGTATGCTGACACTATGAAGTTCAAGGTACCACGCATCATTCGGAATGATACAGCAGCTCAAGTCCTCACCAATGGGAAAGGCTATGCGGCCTTCTTCTACCCTGTCAGAGGAAAAGTCCGGTGTCATGATGGCTTAACTTGCTTTTTAAATAAACTAGGAATTCTGGAACACCTCATTACTGATGGAGTAAAGGCTCAAGGGAGTCATGATACTTACAACACTGGTTGGGATAAGATCCGGTTGGAGTATGGGATCCAACAAACGTACATTCAGCCCCACTGTTGGTGGCAGGCCACAGCAGAAAGAAGTGACGGGGATCTGAGGAGGGCCATTTGGTGAATGACTTCTAAGAATTCTAAGAAGGGCAGCCCAAGAATGTGTTGGGCCTTCTGCGGTATGCTAGCAGCTGGCAATATGAATCTTATGGCGTCAAGTGACCCTTCTGCAATGGGGAGGACAAGTTTTGAGTTGGTACACAGATATACTCCAGATATCACTATATACATGATCCACGACTGGTATGCTTTTATCTGATGGTATGACCTAAATGGGAAAACAAACTAGTTGGACCAATGGCTTGGTTCATGCGGTGACACTTTGGTGGTGGTGACTGCCACTATGTTCTGTTTAAGACCGGAAAGGTTCACATAACAAACATCACCCGGGCTATATCTGAGCATGAGTGGAGATATCCGGATGTTGGAAGAGGACAACAAAGCAATCAATGCAAAGATAGGTGATGAGGTTAATCTCTCTGATACTTATCTGGAAAACAAACTTGGCGAACCACCCTTGGGCCTACTATTTGATGGCAAATATGAGGGCGACGATGAAGTCCTTATGGCTGAGGCTGAGGCTTCATCCCCGGATGTTGATGATTTAACCGACAAAGATATTGGTGAATATCTTGGAAGTGAAGTGTTACTCCAGATAGGGGACCAACGTATCCGGGGACTAGTGAAGAACTGGTGCAGGGATGCCAATGGGGTACTTGTTGGAGAGAAGAACAATAATTGACTTCTGGATACAAGGTCTTACAAGGTTTCTATGCTGGACAGCTCTATCGAGATCTACACTGCAAGAAGTGTGCTTGCCAAAAGTATCTATTCCTCTGTATGATGAAGGGCGCATGTATTGTCTATTGGACAAGATCATCAACTTTGAGAAGGATGGGGAGGCTTTGACTATTGAACAAGCTACCTACACAACAAAATCCGGACAAACTAGGACCAAGCCTACGACTAAAGGATGGAGAATGCTTATCAGTTGGAAAGATTGCACTACTTCCTGGGCCAAGTTGAGTGATATGAAGGAAAGCTTCCCAGTTGAATCGGCCCTATATGCTCATGCATGGTATCATTAACGATCCAGCATTCAAGTGGTGGGCCTATCAAATACTCCAAACGAAGGACCGGATTATATCTGGCGCTAAAACCAAATATTGGACCAAGTCCCATAAGTATGGGGTCTGACTTCCTAAGTCAATTGATGAAGCAAAGGCCATAGATTGGGATACGGGGATCAGTCATTGGGCCCAGGCTATTGCAAAAGAGATGAAGAACAGTTCTATTGCCTTTGAAATCAATGAAGAGGATAAATCGCCGGTGGGGCATGCTCAAATTACCATGCACATGGTCTTTGATGTCAAGATTGATTTGACTTGGAAAGTCCGACTGGTTGGGGACGGCCATAAGGTACCAGAAATCTCCAAGGAATATACCTACTCAAGTGTACCCAGCAGGGATTCGGTTCAATTGTTGTTCCTAGTGGCAGCACTTAACATCCTCGGCATTCTCAGTGCAGATATACAGAATGCTTTCTTAACAGCCCCTATCAAGGAAAAGTACTACATAATTGCTACAGAAGATCAAAGCTTTTCTCTGGAGCTATGTGGAAGGCCCTGCAAGATTGTAAGGGCTCTAAATGGACTCCCAGTTGCAAGTGCATCATTCCGGTCCCACTTGGCGAGTCACTTAAGGGAACTTGGATATGTATCTTGCAAAGCTGACCCTGATGTGCACCTCCGATCAGCATTTAAAAAGGATTATATGGCATACTACTACTACTAATATACTTAATCAAGTAGTATTAACCACCAAAGGCACACCAAAGGTGGATCTAAACCACCCAATCTGTAGCCAGACTTTAACGTCGCCTCAATCAAAGAGAGTTTAGGCCCCAAGTTGTAGAATGACAAATTTTTCAAATGAATCGTGACAGCAAGCAGGGAGGGTACAAAGAACAAACTGATGAATGATACCGGTAGCAGAAGCCTGACAGGAGGCAGCTGCCTACAATCATACAGTAGGAAGGGCATACACATAGGAGGGGCACAGGGCCGCATGACTTGGTGGAAGAAGCAGGCGGGCTGTACACTGGGGTCCTATGTGAGATGGAAGAACATAAGTGGAATTCATTTATAGGGGGCACAGGGGCCATGGTCTTGGAGGAAGAAGAACAAGATGGGATGTACACTGGAGAGGTCCTATGTAGGATGGAGCACCATAAAAGAACAACACTTAGGGGGCCCAGGGGCCATGGTTTTGGAGGAAGAAGAACAAGGCAGGCTGTACACTGGATGGGTTCTATGTAGGATGGAGAACCATGAAAGAACAACACTTAGGGGGCACAGGGACCATGGCTTTGGAGGAAAAAGAACAAGGTGGGCTGTACACTGGGGTCCTATGTGGGATGGAAGAACCTAAGTGGAATCCATTTATAGGGGGCACAGGGGCCATGGTTTTCGAGGAAGAAGAGCAAGGCGGGCTGTACACTGGAAGGGTCCTATGTAGGAACAGGAGGGCTCTAAGCAAAACCACTTAGGGACCAAGGGGCTGTAGGTGTGAAAACAGATGCCAGCTGTAGGGCACACCTGAAAGGTATATGTAGGAAGTAGGGCCTTAAACAAAAATACTTGAGAGACCAGGGGGCAATAAGTGAATTCGCACTTATCGGTCCGGGGAGGAATAGAGGGGAACTTGAAGTTCAACTCGTGAGTACTCATAGTTTGCAGGGGAAGAGACTTGAAGAACCAGAGGGTTATATAAAGTATACTGCAACGTGAACTTGCACATACTTAAGGGGCAGGGAGTAGGAACCTTCTAGATGGGAGGTTATGTATGTGTTTGTCAACTTCAACTTGGAAAGACTTAGGCAAACCAGAGCATTAAGTAAAAATCACTTAAAGGGTTTGGAAACAGTTTGAAAGAACCGTGAAGAAGGGAGAACATTAAGTGAAAATCACTTAAGGGGCTTGGCAACAGTGTAAAGTGTTAAGTACAAATATACGTAAGCAACTTGGAGGAGTGGAGCTTGAAAACAGTTCAAAGCGAAAGCTATTTGCGAACTTTACGAACTTCAACTGTACGTAGAATAAGTACTGGATTCAGTGTATGTAGGAACATTACTGGATTCAGTGTAGGAAATTAGGTGTCGGTTATTTGTTGTTGTTGGATCGATCTATGATGACGGTGACAGTGGGGAATAGGCCACCAAAGGGACCAAAGGAAGCAAGGAGTAGCCAAACTGATAGCAGAATCGAAAAGCGCAGGTCTTGCTTAGTATTTAACCCTTAATTGGATCGTACGCGTACAGCCGTACAAATCGCTCATTTTTGAGGGGCCGAACGAAAGTCTTCACTCTATCGGATTTTGAATCCGACTTCATATTCTTATTCCTCGTAAAAAACTGTCTTAGAATACACTTTGTCCCAGGTCCCTACTTGGTGTTTTTGCCTGAGCTATCATCATTGGCAGCTCTATTACACTTGGCTTTTTTCGAGCATCTGTACAAACTCAAAATTTCTTATCACCATGGGAAAAAGTTATGACCCAAGCACATCACCGTCACCGTCATCAACAGAGCTACAATCCAGTAGAAGAGCGGACTGATTCGGCTTAAAACCAAGGAAATTCGGACTGATCTTGCACCTCACCCCCATTACAAATGGCCCAAAATGCCATTAATGATAGGGATCTCTCTCCAGCAGTTTGATACAAAGCGCCGCCCGCAAATCAACGCGTCAAACGTCGTTTCCTATTGGATACTAACACTCCATAGAAAGAACAGACTGATTCCTGCAGAAATCAAGGTTGTAGGGATAGTACAAGCGGCACAGATCATGTGGGATGTGGATTTGTGGATTCCTATTTTTGCTCTAAAAGACCAATGAGTACAAGCTTATTACAGCAATCCAAGGAGTCGACCCCATTCTACTATTAGATACCTACAAGCCACAAAAAGAAGGGACTGATTCCTCCAGATATCAAGGAGATACGGCCTATTTTGGTGATTTGGACCGGGGACAAATGAACAACAACAACAACAACAATGTAGCGAATCCACCAAGCGAGCTCCAGGATCGTTCGATGCCACCAATCGAAGTACTCAGTCCTCTTCGACTATCAGATACCTACAAGCCACAAAAAGAAGGGACTCATTCCTCCAGATATCAAGGAGATATGGCCTATTTTGGTGATTTGGACCAGGGACAAATAAATAGCAGCAGCAACAACAACACTGTAGCGAATCCACCAAGCGAGCTCAAGGATCAATCGATGCCGCCGATCGAAGCATCCTGCCTTCTTCTACTATTAGATACCTATTAGCCAAAAAAAGAAGGGACTGATTCCTCCAGATATCAAGGAGATACGGCCTATTTTGGTGATTTGGACCGGGGACAACAAACAACAAACAACAACAACACTGCTGCGAATCCACCAAGCGAGCTCCAGGATCGTTCGATGCTGCCAATCGAAGTACTCAGTCCTCTTCAACTATCCGATACCTATTAGCCACAAAAAGAAGGGACTGATTCCTCCAGATATCAAGGAGATACTGCCTATTTTGGTGATTTGGACCAGGGACCAGAAACAACAAAAATGATGCTCAAGCAAATCCCACTAGGCGGGCTCCAGGATCTTTCGATGCCACGAATCGAAGTACCCGATCCTCTTCTACTATCAGATACCTACAAGCCACAAAAAGAAGGGACTAATTCCTCCAGATATCAAGGAGATACGGCCTATTTTGGTGATTTGGACCGGGGACCAAAAACAACAAACAACAACAACAACACTGCAGCGAGATCCAGGATCATTCGATGCTACCAATCGAAGTACCTGGCCCTCTTCAATTATCAAAGGCCTACGCGCCACAAAAAGAACGGACTTATTCCTCCAAATATCAAGAGATATGGCCTATTTTGGTGATTTGGACCAGGGACCAAAAACAACAAACAACAAACAACAACAACAACAACAACACTGCAGCGAATCCACCAAGCGAGATCCAGGATCATTCGATGCCACCAATCGAAGTACTCAGCCCTCTTCTACCATCAAATGCCTACACGCCACAAAAAGAAGGGATTGATTCCTCCAGATATCAAGGAGACGTGGTCCATTTCTGTAATTTTGACTGGGGGTGAAAGAATGAATTTGCATGATCATCAATTCTTGATTCAATTGCAACCTTGACCTCGACAACAGCAAGTATTGCTTCAAATTCACTGCCCCTCGCTATTTGTATGGGACGGACGCGGTATTTTGCTGCAGTCTTTGTTGTTTTCTTGGCCCAGGCGGACGACGGGGATTGCGAGAGAACAATGAGTGCCAAAATTGCGAAAGGCGGCATTCCTACTATGATTCGATGACCCAGGCGCCGGCGACAGCAAATATTGCTTCAAATTCACCACTCCTTGATATTTGTGTGGAAACAGCGTGCGATATTGGTGGAGTCTTTGGTGTTTTCTAGGTGGGAGCGACGATGACAACGACAACGACGACGATGACAAACTGGACCCGATGTATGAAAATCGGCCGATTTCTGACAAAATTAGCCAAAAATGCCCAACTTAAGTAATAATGAAAACCCCCTTCTCTGTGTTATTTCACACTAGTACTATGAGTGATAGATTGTTACTTTAGTTGAGAATGATGTCCTTTTACTGACTCCACTTGCAAGAAATCGGACGACGATTGTGTCATCGGGTACCCAAAAACCCAAAAAATTCGAAAAAAAGTCGTATGGGAATTCGCGTACAACGTCAATCCAATTAAGGGATAGGTCCTGGTTTTGGTTGTGGCGGTGTAGAAGTGAGCAAGATATGACAGGGGAAATTTGTGTAGAAATCTACGTGTTTTTAGTACTGGAAAATTGGAACGTTGGACAAAGTTGCGCGAGGCAAAATTGTGGATGGTACGGCATACTACAATATTGTGTGGCATATGTGGATGATATCCTTGTCTGTGGCATGGATCCCAAGTTTCAAATGGGTGCAATGGAAAGGCAATTCAAACTGAAGGATGGAACTGTCGAGGAACCTTCTTTCTATCTTGGGGCTGATATTGGAAAGACCTATATAAGTGGAACACCATATTGGTCCATGGCTTCTACCAAGCACACTTCAAAGGCTATCAAGTCAGTAGAGGAGGAACTGTCAATGGGGAAATATGCACTCAAGATGCTACCGAAGACGGCAAGGTCCCCTCTTAGTGCTGAATATATTAAATTCCTTTCACAAACGTACTCACAAAATTTATTGGTTCTTCTTTTTGAGCTATGTGATACACTTGATCACGTGCAAGAAGATGGGGCATATTAAATTCCTTTCGTACGTATGAAAGGAGACTACAGGCCAGTACCTTAACTTACGTATATTCCTACGTAGTTTATCGTACTGCAGCTGGAGTGGTACGATACAACCAATCGAGTCACACGCACCTCTAGTGTTTGGAATAATGAGACTCAGCCATTATGCAGTTGTGATGCCAGAGGAACCTTAGTAACCCTTGGCAATGGTGCCAGAGGAATCATAGTATTAGCCTTGTTTTGAATAGCAGCCAGTCCAGGAGATTGGTCTCTAGTATCGCAAAATGCAAGGAAACCATCCCGAGTGTACTGATTGTGGTCATACCAGTTGCGGCCAGCTTGGGAATTGATGAGATATGTAAGATCAACGAATGTAGTCAATGTGTGTTGATCTTCCATACTGATAGAACAGTAGCTGGTCTGAACTTGGTATTCGAGGTCAGCGACATAACCATATTCATGGATTTCATTAATGAATCGAGTCCAGGTTGTTGCTCCTGCTATAATAAGAGCCTCATAGATGTGGTTGCATGCTTCTTGAGGAACCAACATCCAGAGTTGCATGTAGGATATGGGCAAGTTTCGATTCAAATGATGGGAACAGTGATTTGAGATCTGAGGCTGACATGTTGGATTGATGGGTGGGCATGGCGTCACTATGGGCCCAATGACGAATTGACGAAAATGCGGTTACCGTTGTTGTTGTTGTTGACTTGACAATCGGGCGATGGTGGTTGCGAAAAGACGCTGTCGGCGAATAATTGATCGTAGATTCGATTATTGTCGGTGTGGTGCGCGGCGGTGAAGCAACGAAAATTCGTTTCCTTCCAAACGCCGACGCCGGCGAATAATTGAATCGGAGAATAATCGATCGTAGAGTCAATTATTGTCGTTGTTGTGGCGTGTTGACAATAGGTATTGTCGGCGTTTGTAGGCGAAGGAGCGTTATCTGTGAATAATCGAGCAATGGTAGTTGCAAAAACAATGATTGCTGAGCGACAAATTTGGTTATCGGCTGTCTAGGAAAACCAGAATGGTACGGACGTGTCGCATAATAGTGTTGCTTACCACAAGGCAAGGAAGTGTATAGCAGGAGGAAGTATTTGGATTGCAACAGAGCCAGGCGAGTCAAATATTGCTGATTTGCTCACCAAGCAAATGAGTGGGACAAGGTTAATCACACTAGCTATGAGGTGCATGTGGCGTGATGGTGTCAACGAGAAAGAAAAATAAGATCCAAGGGATAAGTATCTTCTACTAGTATGATACTACCACAAAGACACGGGGACTCTGGAAATTGTGCGGTTAGGTTGTACGGAAAGACCATCACATACGACTGACAGGCTGAGTTAGTCATCCTGGCAGTCAGCCAATGATAATTAGTGTTCGCACGATTAATTGTTATGAACGCACACACGACTGGTAATGAGAGGTCGATAGAGGTGAGAATATCACTTTAAGACAAACGCTCACAACTTTAGAATCTACTTGAATATATCACCAATCTTCAAACTACTTAATATCACAATGTACGGTACTTGGCAGAGACATTCGTAAAGGCGATACGACGTAAAAATCAGAATCAACGACGCTTTTTACCTGAATTAATCAAGTTTAACTTCTGCATTCGCTACGTACAAAATAATAGACCATTATTTCAAATAAGACGAAGATGATTATTACGAGTAATACACTTACAGCACTAGTCCGGCCAGTTCGTTTCGCTAAGGCGAAACGATCGTACCTATGGTTTCGCTCGTTTCGTTACGTCGTTAGTTTTACACCCGCTTCCAAGGTACCCATAGGACGCAAATCGGTCCAGAATGTTCTCCACCGGTTCCTGTTCCAAAAAGGACAAGACGTTTGGAACAATGATTTCGGCACCGCTCACGATTCGGCAGTTGTTCCGAAACTCGCTCGTCCCGTTGCTTGTGTCTTCGTTGCCGTCTCCCGTGGGAGTACGAGTAATCGTACGTCTCCGCTCGTTTTTGACCCGCTCGCAACCTATCTTCCACACGACCAGCTCTAAGGCCACGCACGTCTCGTACCAGACACGCAGCTCGGTGCAAATCACGTCGAGTTTGTCTCGTGTGGTAAAGTCGCGTTCGTACAGCCCGCTGCTCCCGTCCATGGCTCCGATCAAATCCCGGAGCATCTGGGACTTCCAGACGTCCAATCCGAGCCGCATAATGCTGTTGCGGGGAGGGGTGGTGGGGTGGGAATTGTCGTGGCGGCTTTTGGTGCTGCGACACCCCAGCATGGCGTTGAGCAGTATACGCAAGGAAGTTGGGCAGGTGTTTCGCAGCATGAAGACGTGAACCGGCAATCGCCCGGTGGCATCCTTGTGCAACACGGTCGACGGTCGTTGGCGCGGGCAGGAATTGGTGTTGTCGGCGTCGCTTGTGTGTTGACTGTTGCTGATGGTTGTGCGAGCGCAGTGGTCGTCGTCGGACTCCAGCAGGAGCCGCAAGACTTCCGGGGAGGGATTTCCGCTTCGACAGGCCACCGTCAGAGGAAACTGTCCGTGAAGTCCCTCCGTGTACAAGGACAACGAGGAAAGCGAGCGCTCGCTGCTCCCCTCGGCGTCCAGGAGCAACCGAATGACGGCAGGAGGTGCGTTGTAGCGGACCGCCGTGTGCATTGGGAGGGATTCGTAGAGGTCCTTGACCGACAGCGAGTCTTTGGGGTTTGATGTGTCGGCCTCCAGGAGGAGTCTTATGATTTCCACCGCGTTGTCGACGCCACTGTTGTTGTTGTTGTCGTTGTCGTCCTCGTCCTCGTCGGTACGTCCCCTCAACATCTGCAATCGACCGTATCTTTCCGTGTCGGATCGAGACATGCATGCCGCAGCCCGACTACATGCAATGTGTATTGGCAGGTCCCCCCAGGTGTCGGGTTGTAGGATCGTGTTGTTCGTGCTCGTATTCGAATTCGAATTCGAATTCGAATTCGTATTCTTATTCTTATTCGTTGCATCACTGTTTTTGTCATGTTTTTTGTTTTGGGCATCGGCCTCCAAAAGACTCTTGATGATGGACACCGGTGCACCCTTGTCACAGGCAAGATGAATCGGGAGTCGTCCCATTTTCGATACCGTGTCTGTGCCGTCGGTATCCTTGATCGTCACGGCGTGGCTAAGGCATTCGGGTGGATATGACGAGATCAGCAACAGGTATCGTTCCTCTAGGGACGAAGATGGTTCTTCGTGGCGGTGTTTCTGGATGTGTTCCATCAATTCTTCCAATCCCTCCCTGAGTTTGAGGCTTGACAGGTGCCGACACGAGGTGTCTTCCGTTGCTGGTTCGGAGGCTTGTTGTTCATTTGCATGTGCATGTGCATGCTCTTGGATTGCTTCGTTGATATCCTGGCTGTTGCCATCGCTCCCACTGCCACTGCCACCGTGTATTAAAGGATTGTTGCTGGTCTCTTCCATCGTTTTGGCAAAGTGGCGATGCTATTGTGCGGTGTTGTTTCCGTTCGGTGCTGCTTGTTTGTTGCACTGTACAGAAATCTTACTCGTACCGTAGTTTATGGTGTCTGTGGAACAAGTACTTTCGTCGTGATACGAGTAAGAATCACTCTAGAAATCACGCGGTTAAGGACATACAGACGGACTAAATCAGTCACTCGTGATAGCCGCCTAAAACAAATAATTGTTTATACGATTCATCTCAACGCATATACGACCCGTAAAGAGGGACCGACAGAGGTGCAGTTCGGTCCGGGTAGAACTTAATCATTATGCTCACAATTTTAGAATCTAATCAATATTACTGCAATCTTCCTACTGTAATCTAACAACACAGAATAGAAATCAAAGTTTATCAGACCCAGTTCTAACCACATAAGGAGTGTCCACACGACAATGGACGAAGAGAGAAAGATTACCGACTGATCACCGGCTAATCAAAGACCCCTGAAGGCTATGTCCATGTTTGAGCACTTAGACGGGTAATGGCACTAGTGCAGCCGGGCATGAGCTAATAACTCTTGCTTCCCTCAAACGACATAATGGCCATAGGGGAACAAGCAAATGCCATCAGTACAACACCTCGAACCCCGGGGGGGCCAGAACAACCGCAGTCTCTACATTCAAACGTAAACGTGTCCCAATTCAAACAATGGAAGAGACCCACACGGGGTCTCGAAATGACACGATAAAGACGAGTAAGAAGACCCCAACAACAACAACAACAACAACCGTAACACCAACAGTTAGGAGCTTAAAGCTTACAGATAGCAGTAGGTGCGAGTACAGTTAGGAGGGATAGATTCCTCTATACGAGTCAATATGATACTCACATGAGGTGGGACAGCGTACAGACGTGTACACTAAGCTGTTCTGAGCCTACGAACTATACGGAGATGGCAGTTGAATTATTCTACAATAATTTCAACTCCCGCTGAATAGGGGGACCCGATGGACTTGTAACCGTAAAATAACGGGAAAACAAATCAACGGTCCCAATCCCTGTGAAAATAATTCAACGGCCCCAGAATCCCACGGGAACATGCAGCGGGCCGGATCCAACGGTCAATATATTCCCGCACGAGTAAACTCAACGGCCATGATTCGAAACCGGAACCCGAACAGTTTGCTTAAGTAAGGGGCAACGGGGTGATTTTCGTTCGGAATAGAAACGTTTGCAAATTCCACAGGGAGAAATATCCACTACTAGCGATATCGCGAGGGAGGTGATTGCGTGTGAAATACAGAATTCCCTCAGAAAATCATTCATATATCACTTACAGATCAAGTAAACAGCTATTCCGGACCAAATACCAACCATGGTGAGAGGAAGAACAGCCCGACAGAACCAACGCAATGACAATGCGGCCGCTAATCCAGCGGCTGCAGCAGCTAACGCAGTAGCCGGTGAACCCGCTAACAATGGACCAGCCATTCCTGCCAATCTTGGCTTTACGGCAGCGCAAATGGAATTCATTAGGACCATGATGGATACCAACCGGGCCCCGTCGCTCACACAAGAGGTCCAAGACGCAATAGAACGCGCTAATCAACTTGAGGGAATCCCTGGGTACGCAGGGGAAAGGACTCTAACCCCAACAGAGGTAGTCTTCAGAGAAATCTTGGAATCCTTTGGGTTGAACCGGATCACCGCAGATGAGCTCTTCCGGACCGGCCACAGCAGTACCGACTCCCTGCGGGACATGGACGACTCTGCTATCAAATCCCTGGTGAATGGTGTCAACAAGACCAAACACAATTACTGCCCGGACCCAAAGCAAGTGTATGTGGGGAGGGTTTTTGGGGATCGACTCAAGTTGTTTGTGGCGTGGATTGATTTTCAGCCCCTCATTGGAGCCACAGCTACCCCAGTTGACTGGGTAGCTGATCCGGATGCAGAATCCAAGACTCGGGAGCGCCTCAAGTCTCTCAAGGAGGATGACAGCAACACGGCGGCCGGGGACCTGACTCTCCCAGAACCACTCACTGCAATGTCGAAATTCAAGGAATTCGATGAACGGTTTAGAGAGTACGTTAGACACAAAAGGGGTGTCACCAAAACATCTCTACTATACACAATTCGAAAGGAATCGATGGTCGGTGATGCTGAGAGAAGGGGGACCGTTGGGTCTGCTCCAACAGATACATATGCCAACTGGAACGAATACTCTATACGTTGCACCATTCACTCAGGGTCCCACTGGACAAAAGACAACAATACACTATGGGGAATCCTCTTCAAATTGGTGGGAGCGGGTCCCGGTTGGTCCTACATCCAAGGACTTGGAACGGACGGGGATGGGAGGAAGGCATATTTCACCCTCTATTCTCAGGCATATGAATCAACGAACGTAAGACTTCTCATAGAAGAAAAGAGGGCCTTCCTACAGAGCTCCACCTACTCCGGGGACACCAAGAACTACAGCTTTGACAAGCACAAGAGGCGTTGGTACGATGCAAAGGAGTTCCTATTGCGACATAAGGCCTTCCCACCAGAAGATCAGTTTGTTACTGACTTCTGCCACTCTATCTCGGATCCAAGACTCGAGATGGCGGTGCAATTGGTCCTAAATGAAGCAGGCGGCATGTATGACAGCTTTGACAAGGCTTCCGCCCACTTCACTCAAACGCTTGGTATCAAGAAGTTACAAACCAGCCGCAAAGGCAATCGCAGAAACATCTCTTCCTTCAAGGGAAAAAGGGGCAACAAACGCAACAATGACAGCAACTCCTCCTCCAACAAGAAATCTGGCAACAAGAAACAGAAGACTTCCGGTACTTACGATGGACCTCTTGAGGGTAAAATCTATCCAAAAGAAATCTGGGTCACTATGTCTGCGGCCCAGAAGAACCAAGTCCGGGCTCTCCGCCCAGCTCTCAACTCCCCTGCAAAGTCTGCACAGGTCTCTCTTGTTGAAGCCAAAGGAGACAACACTACAGCAAAGGGGCCGGCCGGCGACCAATTCGGTAGCCATACTCACAAGAAGAAGAACCAAGATTGATTTTCCGGCCGGGGCCTGTCGATTGTATCCCGGGTAGGCCGGCCGATAGTCCATATCAAGAGTTTTGGCTCACCATCCCCAGCTAACGGTCGATGCGAGTTGGACAGCCACGCTGATACAACAGCCGCGGGATCAAACATGGTATTACTGGATTCATTGGGTTCTATCTTGACATATGTGGATGTTGCACCATTTTCAGATACCTACTCACCACTTAAGAATGTCCCTATTGCCCGTTGCGCCACAGCTTGGACTGACCCAACTGATGGGATTACTTACATCTTGGTGTTTGGGCAGGCTTTGTTTTTTGGCGCCAAGTTGCAACACAGCTTGGTATGTCCCAATCAAGTACGGGACTGCAACTTCAACAAGGTTGAGGACACCCCAAGGCGATATGACTCCAATTCTACACACGGGATTACATTCCAATCTGAAGACACTGAACTATTCATCCCTCTCAAAGTCGAAGGAGTCATATCCTATTTTGATTCCCGGAAGCCTACAAAGAAGGAACTGGCAACCTGTGAACATATACTGGCTACAGATACCCACACCTGGGACCCCTATTCCTCTCACTTTGCAGAGGAGGAAGAAGCCACCAATGCCTCCTTCCCGCGGGTTGTTGCTACTCTTTCAGGTTGCCTGCCGGCTTGTGGGACTCCAGTCAAATATTCATCCACGATTCATCCAGAACCACTCGGCACAGGGTATGACACAAACCGGCTACTCCATTTGGCTTCTGTCTGTACTAATAGAGTTCCTTCCCAACGCACCGGATATACCCCAACGGATGTCTCCACCCGATTCATTTCAGCTCTTGCTGGAACCACCGGGGAGGACCAAGAAAATCTTCGAAATTCAGCAAATTCTATGATTTCTGATGTTTCCACCAAGACTTCATTATCTGAAGCTGAGATTGCCATTCAACAGGAAGCCAAGGCTCGAACCAAGGAAAGGAAGCTACTAAGGCGCCAACAAGATGTCCTAGATCAAGAAATGTCTCTTGACAAGAAGTCTTTCATACGACGGGGACAATGGGGACCTCCAATAAGGATACCCGACAAGGTTGACAGGTATGATGCCAAGGCCATCGCTAAGATGTGGAATATAAGTGAGAAGCGGGCCAAGGCTACTATTGAAGTCACTACCCAAGATGGCATTCGACAACTGTCCCAGCCTATTACAAAGAGACTGAAGACACAGAAGTGGAGGAATAGGAGGATGCTCAAGGGCCGATGGTATGCCGACACTATGAAGTTCAAGGTTCCCAGTATCATTCGAAATGATACAGCAGCCCAGATTTTTGCGAATGGAAAGGGCTATGTGGCCTTCTATCCTGTCAGGGGAGAGGTCCGATGTCATGATGGCTTATCTTGCTTTATAAATGAAGTGGGAATCCCAGAACACCTTGTTACAGATGGGGCAAAGGCCCAGGGGAGTCATGAGACACACAACACCGGTTGGAATAAGCTCCGGTCGGAGTATCGCATTCGACAAACATACATACAGCCTCACTGCTCTTGGCAGAATACAGCTGAACACAGTGCCGGGGACCTAAGAAGGGCAATCCGTTGGATGACTTCTAAGAAGGGCAGTCCCAGGAGGTGTTGGGCCTTCTGTGGAATGTTAGCGGCCGGCCGGATGAACCTCATGGCATCAAGTGATCCTTCCTCAATGGGGAGGACTAACTTCGAACTGGTGCATGGGTATACCCCAGATATCACCCTGTATATGATCCACGACTGGTATGACTTTATTTGGTGGTATGACTTAAATGGAAAAACAAATAGGCTTGGCCGGTGGCTGGGCCCATGTGGAGACACTTTTGGTGGTGGAGATTGTCACTACGTCTTATTTAAGACTGGAAAGGTTCACATAACAAACAGCACCCGGGCTATATCTGAGGAAGAATGGAGACATCCAGATATTCTATCACAGTTGGAAGCACACAACAAAGAGATCAACGCAAAAATAGGTGACGAGGTTAAACCTTCTGATACTTATCTTGAAAACGAACTTGGCGAACCACCTCTGGGCCTATTTGATGGCAAATATGAGGGGGAGGATGAAGTGCTCATGGCAGAAGCTGAGGCTTCTTCCCCGGATGTCGATGACCTATCTGATAAAGACCTTGATGAGTATCTTGGGACTGAAGTATTACTGCAGATAGGGGACCAACATATCCGGGGGTTAGTTAAGAATCGTTGCAGGGATAAGGATGGTGTGCTGATTGGCGAGAAGAACAACAATCCACTCTTAGACACGAGGTCTTACGAGGTCGCCATGCCGGATGGATCTATTGAAATCTATACAGCCAATACACTTTCAGAGAGTATCTATTCTTCCGTTGACGACGAAGGGCGCATGTATTGCCTGATGGATGAGATTATCGATTCTGAGAGGGATTCAGATGCCTTAACTGTCGAACAGGCCACTTATACAACAAAGTCCGGACAAACTAGAACAAAGCCAACAACCAAAGGATGGAGGTTTCTTGTTAGATGGAAGGATGGCACTACATCCTGGGCAAAGTTAAGCGATATGAAGGAGAGCTTCCCGGTTGAAACAGCAATATACGCCCGTGAAGAAGGCGTCATAAATGAGCCAGCGTTTAAGTGGTGGGCTTACAAAGTACTTCGGAAAAAGGGCCGGATCTTATCTGGCGCTAAAACCAAGTACTGGACCAAGTCTCATAAGTACGGGGTCCGGCTCCCTAAGTCTATTTCGGAAGCAAAAGCTATTGATAGGGAAACGGGGACCGATCATTGGGCTCGGGCTATTGCAAAAGAAATGAGGAACAGCTCTATTGCCTTTGAATTCAATGAGGAAGACAAAATACCAGTGGGGCATACCAAAATAACCATGCACATGGTCTTTGACGTCAAGATCGACTTAACACGGAAGGCCCGGTTAGTTGGAGACGGTCACAAAGTCCCAGAAATCTCCAAGGAATATACTTATTCCAGTGTACCCAGTAGGGATTCGGTTCGATTGTTCTTTCTAGTGGCAGCACTCAACAACCTCGATGTACTCAGCGCGGATATACAGAACGCTTACTTAACGGCACCCATCAAGGAGAAGTACTTCACAATAGCAACAGAGGCCCAAGGGTTCGCGTCGGAACTATGTGGAAGGCCCTGCAAGATTGTAAGGGCTTTATATGGACTCCCGGTTGCTGGGGCATCTTTTCGATCACACTTGGCTAGTCACTTAAGAGAGCTTGGTTATGTATCTTGCAAAGCAGATCCTGACGTTCATCTCCGATCTGCATTCAAACCAGATGGCTCAGCTTACTACGAGTACTGTGTGGCTTATGTCGATGATATCCTTGTATGTGGAATGGACCCAAAGTTCCAGATGGATGCGATAGAAAGGCAGTTCAAGTTGAAGAATGGAACAGTTGAAGAACCTTCTTTCTACTTGGGCGCTGATATAGGAAAGACCTACATAGACGGTAACCCGTACTGGTCCATGGCTTCATCTAAGTATACTGCAAAGGCCATCAAATCAGTTGAAGAAGAACTACTAACTGGAAGATACGCGTTTAAGGTACTACCCAAGACAGCAAGGTCACCATTGAGCTCTGAATATAGGCCTGAGATAGATGCGTCACCAGAACTTGATCCGGAGAAACAAAACTACTATCAAGGTTTAGTTGGGATACTCCGGTGGATATGTGAACTCGGTCGATTGGACATAATTATGCCCGTATCACTTATGTCTCGATATCTCGCGCAAGCCAGGGAAGGTCATCTCAACCAGTTGTTCCATTTGTTTGCATACTTGAAGAATTACAGCAAGTCTAAGTTGGTGTTCGATGCATCTATGCCTGATGTAGATGAGTCAAATTTTCAGTCGTGCGACTGGAGTGAATTCTATCCAGAGGCCAAAGAGCTATTGCCTCCAGATATGCCTGAACCAAAAGGAAAGGCAGTTATTACCACATGTTTTGTGGATGCGGATCATGCGGGTTGCAAGGCTACCAGGAGATCCCATACAGGAGTCATTATTTTTGTTAACAGAGCACCTATTTTGTGGTTCTCCAAGAGGCAAACAACTGTTGAAACATCTACATTTGGCTCGGAAATAGTCGCGCTTAGGATAGCAATCGAGATGGTAGAGGGGCTAAGATATAAGCTACGGATGATGGGTGTACCTATAGAAGGACCTACCAATATCTACTGTGACAATGAGTCGGTCGTGAAGAACACTACACGACCAGAAAGCCCTTGTAAGAAGAAGCATAATAGTGTTGCTTATCATAAGGCAAGGGAGTGCATAGCAGCAGGAACTATCCGGATTGCAAAGGAGCCAGGCGAGTCGAATATCGCGGACTTACTCACAAAATTAATGAGTGGATCCAGGCTAATTGAACTAGCAATGAGGTGTATGTGGCGAGATGGGGTTGATGAAAAAATGAGACCCGCGGGATAGGTATCTTCTACTAGTATCACGTTACTACCACGAAGACACGGGGACTCTAGAAATCACGCGGTTAAGGACATACAGACGGACTAAATCAGTCACTCGTGATAGCCGCCTAAAACAAATAATTGTTTATACGATTCATCTCAACGCATATACGACCCGTAAAGAGGGACCGACAGAGGTGCAGTTCGGTCCGGGTAGAACTTAATCATTATGCTCACAATTTTAGAATCTAATCAATATTACTGCAATCTTCCTACTGTAATCTAACAACACGGAATAGAAATCAAATCACGTACCGGTTAGATTACGATATCTTCGGTAGTATTCTAGTTTTTTCTCTCGTGAGCTTACTGCTTCACTAACACGTGCGTGTAGTCCACTAGGTATTTCTAGTAGTATTTAGTGATTTCAAGTATTAGTATTTAAATTTGTGAGTGTTTTCATGTAAGATGACTTCTGGGATCGAACCTCTATCGGTGCACTATTACTGTTAGCGATTAAGCGAGTCGGCTCGCTTATTTGCCTGTTAGTCGTACGTGTGTTATCTCATTCGTGTGTTTCTCCGAATGTCCGTACGTCTGTACGTTTGCTACCGGCGCTTTTCTAGAGTCCCCGTGTCTTCGTACTCGTACTGTTAAGTACTTGTAGAAGATACCTTAAGGGCCGGTCTTCTTATTTGCACCGCCACATACATCTCCTACATAAGGAGAATAGCTTTACTCCACCCATAAGCTTAGTGAGTAGATCTGCAATATTAGTTTCACCGGGTTCTTTTCCAATCCGGATAATCTTTCCTGCAATGCATTCGCGTGCCTTGTTGTAAGCAATACTGTTGTGCTTCTTCTTACAAGGGCTTTCCGGGTGTGTTACGTTCTTAACAACCGAGTCATTGTCACAATACATGTTGGTTGGTCCTTCTATAGGTATGCCCATCATCCTGAGCTTATACCGTAGGCCTTCTACCATTTCGATTGCGATCTTGAGTGCCACAATCTCTGAGCCAAACGTGGATGTTTCAACAGTTGTTTGTCTCTTAGAGAACCATAGGATTGGTGCCCTGTTAACAAAGATGATGATTCCTGTATGAGACCTCCTAGTAGCCTTGCAACCGGCATGGTCGGCGTCCACGAAACATGTGGTAGTCACGGCTTTTCCTCGTGGCTCGGGCATATCCGGAGGAATTAGTTCCCCCGCTTCTGGATAGAATTTGGCCCAGTCACATTCATGGAAAACTGATTCATCAAGTTCTGGGATGGAACAGTCAAACACCAACTTTGATTTGCTGTAATTCTTTAAGTATGCAAAGAAATGAAACAATTGGTTTAGATGTCCTTCTCGTGCCTGTGCAAGATACCGGGACATAAGTGAGACAGGCATTACAATATCTAGTCTTCCGAGTTCGCATATCCAACGGAGTATACCTATTAGACCCTGGTAATAGTTTTGTTTCTCCGAACCAAGTTCCGGTGAGGCATCGATTTCGGGCCTATACCCAGTTACCAATGGTGATTTTGCGGATTTTGGGAGTACCTTGAAGGCATATTGCCCCCTACTCAATTCCTCTTCAACAGACTTAACGGCTTTGGAGGTATACTTCGTTGAAGACATGGACCAGTACTCAGCCCCATCAACGGATGTGTTACCAATATCTGCCCCTAGATAGAAAGTGGGTGGTTCAACAGTCCCATCCTTCAGTTTGAACTGTCTTTCGATCGCATCCATTTGGAACTTTGGATCCATCCCGCATACAAGGATGTCATCCACATATGCCACACAGTATTCGTAATATGCCGAGCCTTCTTTCTTTACAGCGCCGCATATATACGTCCGGATCTGCTTTGCAAGACTTATATCCAAGTCCCCTTAAGTGCTCAGACAGATGAGATCGAAATGATGCGCCCGCTACTGGTAATCCATACAGAGCTCTTACAATTTTGCAGGGCCTTCCACATAACTCCGGTGCAAATCCTTGTTCCAGCAATTGTTTTCGGTAGTCTAACCCCATACTTATGGGATTTGGTCCAATATTTGGTCTTGGCGCTGGAGATAATCCGGTCTTTCTTCCGAATTACCCGATAGGCCCACCACTTGAAGGCTGGCTCATCTATTATGCCTTGATCCTTGGCAAACAGAGCCGTTTCGACGGGGAAACTTTCCTTCATGTCACTTAACTTTGCCTAAGAAGAAGTTCCATCTTTCCAACTGACCAGGATTCTCCACCCTTTGGTTGTCGGCTTAGTCCGAGTTTGTTCAGACTTAGTAGTGATAGTTGCCTGTTGTACTGTCAGAGCCTCTTTATCCTTTTCATAGTCAAGTAGCTCGTTCAGGAGACAGTACATGCGCCCCTTGTCATCCACGGAGGAATAGAGATTCTCCGCAAGCACATTTGCCGTGTAGATCTCTATGGATCCATCTGGCATAGAAACCTTGTAGGATCTTTTGTCTAGGAGTGCATTGTTATTCTTTTCTCCAACTAGGATCCCACTCGCGTCCCTGTACCGGTTATTAACCGTACTGCGAATCCGTTGGTCCCCTATCTGCAGTAACACTTGGCTTCCAAGGTACTTGTCAAGATTGTCGGTTAAATTGTCGATGTCCGGGGAAGACGCCTCTGGCTCAGCCATAAGTACCTCATCCTCACCCTCATATTTGCCATCAAATAGGCCCAAGGGTGGTTCCCCTAACTCGTTTTCCAGGTAAGTATCCGAGGGATTCGCCTCATCGCCTATCCTTTCATTAAGTAGCTTGTTGTGTTCCTCCAACTGCAGGATAGTGTCTGGGTGCTTCCATTCCACTTCAGATATAGGCCGTGTGCCGTTTGTTATGTGTACTTTTCCAGTCTTATACAATACGTAGTGACAATCGCCACCTCCATAAGTATCTCCACATGGGCCCAGCCATCGTCCGTATTTCTCCGACTTATCCTGTAGGTCGTACCACCGGATGAAATCATACCAATCGTGTATCATGTATGGGGTTATATCCGGAGTATATCCATGGACTAACTCAAATCCTATTCTTCTCATAGCAGATGGGTCCCCAGATGCAGTGTTACTTAACCTTCCGGCCGCCAACATTCCACAAAAGGCCCAGCACCTCCTCAGGCTTCCTTTTTTAGAAGTCATCAATCGGATTGATCTCCTTAGGTCCCCTGCACTGTGTTCTGCCGTATTCTGCCACCAACAATGGGGCTGTATGTAGGTTTGGCGAATGCGATACTCCGATCGAAGCCTAGTCCATCCAGTGCTGTGTGTCTCATGATTTCCTTGGGCCTTTGCCCCAACGGTGACAAGATGTTCCGGTATTCCTACCTCATTTATGAAGCAAGATAGTCCGTCGTGGCATCGTTTCTCCCCTCTTACTGGATAGAACGCCACATATCCTTTCCCATTGGTAAAGATCTGTGCGTCAGTATTGTTTCTAATGATACTTGGTACTTTGAACTTCATGGTATCAGCAAACCACCGACCCTTAAGTACTTTTCTGTTTCTCCACTTTTGGGTCTTTAGCCTTTGGGTGATTGGTTGCGTAAGATTTCTTATGCCTTCCTGGGTAGTGACCTTAATCGTTTCTTCGGCCCTCTTAACACTGATGTTCCACATCTTTGCAATGGCTTCTGAATCATATCTGTCTACTTTCTCCGGAATCCTTACCGGAGGTCCCCATTGTCCGCGTCGGATAAATGACCTCTTCTCTAGGGAAGTTTCCTTATCTATCACATCTTGCTGGCGTCGGAGTAATTTTCTTTCTTTTGTCCGAGCTTTTGCTTCCTTTTGGATGGCAAGCTCTTCCTCTGTTAGTGAAATTGAAGTTTTGGTTGAAGTAGCTGAAATTTGGAGTATCTCCGAGCTTTCTCCGTCCCCGGTACTCTTAACAAAAGCTGAGTGTAACCGGTTGCCAATCTCGTGTTGAGTATACCCTGGCCGTTGAGTACGGGTTGTACAGATTTTCTGTAGGTATCTGAGACGATATTCCTTGTGTTTTACATTGATGTGTATAGGGTTGTCTGTGGATCGTATCCATGACTCAGTTGTCCCAGTCGGTCCTCCTCCTGAGAGGGCTGCCACTACTCGCGGGAACGACGCGTTGGCTGCTTCTTCATCCTCTTTGAAGTGGGGGGCATACGGGTCCCATGTGTGTGTATCAGTTGCTAGGACCTGATCACATGTATCAAGTTCTCGGCGTGTTGGCTTCCGTGTGTCAAAGTATGACAGAACGCCATCAACTAACAATGGTATTGCCAATTCGAAGCCGTCGGCCCGAAAGATAAGACTGTGACTGGAAGAACTGCAGTATCTTTGTGGTATGTCTTCGACCACATTCAAATTGCATTCTCTGATTTGGTTCGGGCATATCATATTGGAATACTGAATCAAGCGTAGCTTTACGTACGCACGAATTACGTGATTTGTAATAAGAAACGTACAATTTACGTATTGCGTAATACGTATTACGGTCTACGTATATGTAATACGTATAACGTATATGTAATACGTATACGTGATACGAGATGAGACGTACGACTCCAAGCTGAGCGCAATAACTAAAAGTGAGACGTGAGTACGATAAGTAAATTATACATAAGCGCGCATGAGTATCATGAGATACTTAAAGCACTGAGTAGAGGTACACAATATGAGGATCGAGCTCACGATACGAGTATCCCCACACAAAGGAAAGACAAATTAGTAAAAGAGGGAACAATATGGTCCAGAAACAATCCGATCATAATCTTATCGATAACTCTTTCCAACACTGTAAAAAGAACGAAATAAAGTAAATACGAAAAGTAATAACATAACTGAATAACATTTTACGACTTTGGTCTTATTAGTTATCGATAAGATTACACTACCCAATGCCAGCAGGAACACAATCTGAAGAAAACAATACAGAACCTGCAACCAGGGGAATTACCCCGGACACCAGCCTAGACACATCCCACGTAACCGGCACACACGAACTTAGGGAACTCAGGGACCAACTAGAGGAACTTGAACTCTACAATCGAGACATACTCGAGTATACCAGAGAAAGACAGGAACAGTTACAACAACAGAACAAACTACTGTACGACTACACCAAACCAGTCGAAAGTAGCGACGAAGACAGTACCGACGACGACGAGATGGTCAAGAAGAAGGATTACACCGGGGTCAAGGACCATCTGGATGAGACCCAACTGAAGCCTATCTCGGTGCCCACAAGCGTGGACGTGTATGAGTTCAAAAAGACCCTAGCCAACGCACTGGCCGAAGTGGTATCCATCAAATACATACAAGGAAGTGGGTATGCATTCCTTTTGGAGAGCGAGGGACAATACAAGGCGAGAGACGCCAGTGCCCAATATCCAACAGCGCCGACAGAGCCGCCTGAACTCGATAGTTCGATAGAGCTCACCTCAGACACGTATAAACTATGGAAACGCAGGCGAGCACTGTACGTGGAATGGAACAAATATGATAGAGAGGCACTACTCATCACAGACAAGAAGTTCCCCACCATGCTGGATGACTTGAAAGACCCGGGCTCCGAAGCATTCCCCAGGGGAACAACCGTACTAGCTGCATTCCAGACCATGGAGGCTGACCTCTGTACAACAGATGCCCAGCACCGGCTTACCCGCGAGCTCTCGAAGAAAATGAACGACCTATTGTATACACCGAGCCCTATTGGTCCCAAGGAGTACTTCAGACAATTAACTAAGTATCAATGGCAGATCAATCTACTCCCGGAAACTGCAGAAGTGTCCTCAGCACAAATGATCGATTATGCCCGGGACGCCTTCATGCACAGCAAGCATGACCCAATTACCCTCCACAGGGTTAATGAAGACTGGAAGCAACACAGAACAACCATAGCCAAAGGCGACGAGTTCATCCACTACAAAAAGTTCTGGGGCCAACGGCTGAAGGAGTTGTACAGCGCATACCACAACAAAACGGCGTCGGCCAACATGGTGGACATCCACAATGACCGGCGTTTCACTGACCTTGAGACGCAACAACTTGAGCTGGCCAACGTGTGCCGAGAGATCTATTCGCTGGTGTCCGAGACTACAGCATCAACAGCAACGGCGGCATCTACGATGACAATGTCACACCAGTGGGAAACAGCCATGGCATCCCTACAAGCAGACGTCAATCGACTTAAGGCAACAGACGCCGGTCGCCCCAGACAGGCGTCAGGACGCCCGCTGGCCCACGAGTGGAAACAATACAAATATTACTGCCACTCGTGCGGTGTCAACCTCTCACATACCGGGCGAGAATGCTTCCACAGGAGGAACAAGGCCACCCACCAGGAAGGTGCCTCATACGACAACCAGATGGGAGGGTCCACTAGAAACAACGACAGGTGGATGAAGTGGAATGAACCCAACCCCAATGGCAAAGGGCGTGGGGTGTTCGAGGCCCCCCCCCCGTTCCTGACGGCGTGGGAGGGACCACAGTAGTAGTATACATAAATCTAGTAATCATGATTCACAATTACTCAGTATCCTACGTGCTGGTCCCTCGAGGAATAAACTACCACGGCCACCACGATCTGTGACCTTCGCACCAGACGTTGCGTTCCATATCAGGGCCCCACCCGGATATGGGGCCTTGGATTCTGCGGCAACAGACCATTTTGTCCCATCAACGTACCACGGGGGGGCGCATCAGGACACACCGGGAGCGCTGACCGTAGGTTGTGCTAATGGTAGCACTATGCTGTCCACCGCAACCGACCAATTGGACCTACCCCAACTCCCCATCGGGGCCCGCGGCTGTCACAAATTTGATGAAGTGGAGCTTCCATTGGTCTTGGTCCCCAAACTCTGCAACAACGGGTGCGAAGTGGCCTTCTCTAAGGACGACGTGGCTGTTTATGGCCCCTCCAGACAAATCATACTCACCGGTCAACGTGACCCCCTACGGAATCTATACATGGTTCCCCTCCATCAGCTTGCCAAACAGAACCTCCGTCACCCCACCAAACAGGAGATGGCTCAATCTCCGAGGGTGACTGGCCCCCCGCGAAACGAAAACGAACAAAACAAATCCCCGCAAACCGAAAACGAACACAGCGCAACCAGCGCAACCCAAAACAACAACGAAACCGAATATCCAATACACACGGGGGCAGGAGCATACCAGATTCAAGCCATCCCCAAGCTAATACGATTCTACCACGCAGCAGCTGGGTACCCCACTAAAGAGACATGGATCCGCGCCATAGAACGCGGCTCATTTGCCATGTGGCCGGGTCTCACAACACAACGTGTCAACCGACACCTCCCACTCACAGAAGAAACGACTATGGGTCACCTACAGATGGTTCGACAAGGCATCCAAAGCACACACAAGAAGCCAAAGAAGAAGCCAAAGAACAAGCCAACGACCGACACAGAACCGCCCCGCGTCGACCAAACGAAGATACATAACGTCTGCGTAGACATAGTATCCACGAATGAGATGCAACCAACCAACCACGCAGAGCCACGAACCAAAGATGAACCCAAGGAACTCATCGCGTGGGACCTACCGGGGAGATACCCAGTCACATCACGCCGTGGACACCAGTACGTATTCCTCATGTACGACTACGATTCCAACTACATTGACGTGGAGCCCATCCAGTCACGCAAGAGCGAGGACCTCCTACAGGGATTCACGGCGTGTTACGCACGAATGAAAGAGGACAACGTGAACGCGAAAATAGTACGAATGGACAACGAAACTTCCAAGAAACTAATCGCGTACATCACAAGGAACAACCTAGATTACCAACTAGCATCGCCCGGCGACCATCGGCTCAACCACGCGGAAAGGGCCATACAGACCTTCAAGAACCACTTTATAGCAGGATTGAACGGGGTGGACGACAAGTTCCCCGTAGATGACTGGGACCTACTGATACCGCAGGCGCTCATTACCCTCAATTTGCTACGCGCATCACGTACCCAGCCGAAACTGTCAGCATATGAACTCAGACGCGGGATCTATGACTGATTATTCACGACAGAGCTCAAGAACGAGGCGCATGGCAGGACCATGGGACGCGAGGTTATTACATCGGACCGGCCTTAAAGCACTACAGGAATTACACGTGCGTTGGGGAGGTCAGCCGCTCTACCAGAATCAGTAACACAGTGGCATTCTTTCCCAAGACTGATATGCCCCGTACCTCCTCTACAGACCGGCTGCTCATGATCCTCCAGGACCTAAAGGAAGTTACCAGTAAGCCCCATCCACCAATCCCTTATATGGAACAGGGAACCCAGGTAAATGAGGCCCTACGGAGTATACGCGATCTTTTACATATAGGGGCACAACTAAAACAGAAAGGGCCCAAGGCCACATTTATTGATACATCCAAACCCACAGACGGACCTCCAAGGGTGACGAATGGGCCCAATACAAAATCAATCCAGGAGCCAGAGAACGAACCAAGGAATGGACGCAATCCTCCAAGGGTGCCACCTAGTCAACAACGTAGTGCCCGGAGGGGACACCCCTGGGCCGTGGGCACAATCATTAGGAAGAAGTTCAACTCAGGGTGGTACGAAGGTGAAGTAGTAAGCTATGATCAGACCAATCAGTACTACAGAGTAAGATTCAGCGATGGGGACATAGAGGACTACACACATGGTGAAGTATCTCGATACTACAAATCCAACCAATACTACTCGAAACCCGCACTGAAACCCAAGGCGCTGATGGGAATATACCCGCGTGAACCGGTCCATTTTCCCGTTCCAAAACAGACCCAACAAACGAACAGATTAACACGTGGGCCCCAGTTCGCATGCGGGGGGTCCATATGGGATGACGGCTTGAACAAATGGGCCGCATACCGAGATCTAATCAAGCACCCCAAAGCAGAGATACAGGAGTTATGGCTCAAGTCTGGTGAAGACGAGTTCGGCCGACTGTTCCAAGGCTTCCAACAAAATAACATAGAAGGGATGGATGCATTGGATTGGATCAAGAGAAGTGATGTGCCCATCCACAAAAAGGTCACATATCCCCGGTACACAGTCGCTATACGCCCCGAGAAGGCCGACCCCTACAGGACTAGGATCACCGCAGGGGGAGATCAACTGGAGTACCACGGCAACGTGTCTACCCGGACAGCAAGCATGGAAACCATAAAGACCCATTGGAACAGCGTAGTGTCCTCCCCCGGGGCTAAATACTGTACCGGTGACATCTCTAACATGTACTTATGCTCCACACTGGATGAACCCGAATTCGTAAAGTTCAGGTGGGACATGATTCCCCCCTGAGTCCGAATACCGTATGAGCTGGAAGGGCTCAAACAAGGGGAATATGTATATGCCCGGATCAAAAAGGCATGGTATGGGTTAAAACAGAGTGGAAAGATCGCCCACGACGACCTAGTAGACCACCTCCAGAAGTTCGGATACAGGAAGGCACCCCACACAGAGGGACTGTTCCTACATGATGTTCGGGACATTAACTTTACCCTCGTGGTGGATGACTTTGGAATCAAGTACAGCCCGACAGGAAGACGTAGATCACCTAGTAGCGGCCGTCGGAGCCAAATATACATTCAAGGTGGACTGGTCGGGAAAACAGTACGTCGGGGTTCATCTGCAGTGGGACTACGACAAACGTGAAGTACAATTATCTATGGACGGTTACGTGGAACAAGCATTGAAAGAATTTGAACACGTGAAGCCAACACGCACGTACGTGGGCCCTTCACGCGCAGACGTCCTGGCCTACGGCGAAAAAATACAATACGCAAAACTTGAGGACGTGACCACACTATCGGACGAAGAGATAAAATTCATCCAACAAGTCACAGGAAAATTCCTGTTTTATGCCCGAGCAGTCGACAACACGATGTTGCATGCGCTCAATGACATTGCCTATGCCAAGAATAACAAACAACATTAGCGGCCACAAAATATTTCCTCAACTATGCGGCATGTATTCCTGACGCATCCATCATCTACAGGGCAAGTGACATGATACTCCGGGTGGATAACGACGCAGCGTACTTGGTATGTCCAGAGGCCAAGAGCCGAGCTGGGGGTTACCATTACCTAGGGGATACTGCCGATCACACATTCAACGGTGCTATACTAGTATTGGCAAAAATAATCAAAAACGTCATGGCATCAGCGGCCGAGGCCGAGGTTGCATCATTGTTCCTGAATGCACGGGAAGCCTCACCCATTCGGCAGTGTCTGATTGAACTGGGACACCCACAACCGGCCACTCCACTGAAAACCGACAATAATACAGCAGAGGGCATACTCAACGGCACTATCAAGCAAAATAGGTCCAAAGCCATTGATATGCGATACTATTGGTTAAGAGACAGGGCTCAACAAGGGCAATTCAATATTTTCTGGCAACCGGGTAAACATAATCTGGCGGATTACCCCACCAAGCACCACCCAGGGAGCCACCATAAAAAGGTAAGACCGATATATCTACATGAGCCGGATAGTCCAAGGACCATCCAAGGGTGTATTGGAATACTGAATCAAGCGTAGCTTTACGTACGCACGAATTACGTGATACGTAATAAGAAACGTACAATTTATGTATTACGTAATACGTATTACGGTCTACGTATACGTAATACGTATAATGTATATGTAATACGTATACGTGATACGAGATGAGACGTACGACTCCAAGCTGAGCGCAATAACTAAAATTGAGACGTGAGTACGATAAGTAAATTATACTTAAGCGCACATGAGTATCATGAGATACTTAAAGCGCTGAGTAGAGGTACACAATATGAGGATCGAGCTCACGATACGAGTATCCCCACACAAAGGAAAGACAAATTAGTAAAAGAGGGAACAATATGGTCCAGAAACAATCCGATCATAATCTTATCGATAACTCTTTCCAACACTGTAAAAAGAACGAAATAAAGTAAATACGAAAAGTAATAACATAACTGAATAACATTTTACGACTTTGGTCTTATTATATCAGACTGTGCTGCAGTGATTCTCCGAAATAGAGGGCCTGTCGGAATACAAATATGTATGTGATACCGTCCGTTGGGTGTGTCCAAGCAGTAGCACAACGGGCAATAGGAACATCTTTCATTGGTGAGTACACATCTGAAAATCGAGCAACATCAGCAAATGTCATGATAGAATCCAGTGGATCGAGTAATACCATATTAGATCCCGCTGCAGCCGTGTCTGCGTGGCTATCCAGCTCGCATCGGCCTGGCTTAACACTAGATGACTGGGTCATCTCTTTGAGATGGACTATCGGCCGGCCTACCCGAGGTTCTATCTTAAGGCCCTGGCCGGCGAATCAATTTCCATTCCCGTTTCCAATATGGCTGTGACAGCCAAACTGGTTTCCAGCTGAACTGGAGTTATTGGGAGGGTTTGCAGCTGTGGCTGCTGCCACTTTCGATTGTTGGTTGGCCCCGCTATTGCTTGCATTCCTTGCTTGTTTTAGCGTTCGGACTCTTTGTTGCTGCTCTTGGGACATGCATAACCATACTTCTCGTGGATAGAACTTGCATTCAACGGGCCCTTTATAGGTCCCTGGTTGTGCTTTTGAGCCACCACTATTGTTGTTGTTGTTGTTGTTGCCTTGTGGCTTGTTGGAAGAGAAGTTGCCGCGTTTGTTGTCACCTTTTCTCTTTTTGTTGTTAGTGAAGGCTGACACATTCCTACCCCTCTTTTGTGGTTGATTCTGGAGTTTCTTCACTCCGAGCATCCGAGTAAGATACGCCGAAGCCTTCTCAAAATTTGCGTAATAGTCCGACTCTTCTGTTATTACGATTGGGATGGATTGCTCGAGTCGTACATCCTGTAGGGATCGTATGAAGTCATACACAAACTGATCCTCAGGTGGGAATGCGCCGTATCTTATCAAGGTTTGCTTTGCATCATGCCATAGCCTCTTGTGCCTGTCAAAATTGTAGTGCTTGGAATCCCCTGTGTATACTGATTCGCGGATAAACTGCCTTTTTGCTTCGACAATTAGCTTTACGTTGGTTGCTTCATATGCCTGAGAGTAGAGGGCGAAGTATGCCTTTCGGCCGTCACCCCCTACCCCGTTTTTGGTCCCAAAGCTTTGTATATAGGACCAACCAGGTCTGGATCCTACCAGCTTAAACAATATCCCCCAGAGAGTATTGTTGTCTTTAGACCAATGAGAGTTGGCGTGAATCGTGCATCTTATTGCATACTCAGTCCAGTCAGGATACGCGTTTTCTGGGTCCGAGCCGGCTGTTCCGCACCTGTCGGTTTCTCCGACTGCAGATTGTTGTCTTATTGTGTAAAGTAGGGATGTCTTGGTGACACCCCTCTTATGCCGTAGGTATTCACGTAAGTTCTCATCAAATTCCCTGAACTTTGACATCGTAGTCAGTTTGTCGGGTAGTGTTAGATCCTTAACGGCCGTATTTTCATCGTCCTCCTTTGTAGATCTCAAACGTTCCCTTGTATCTATCTGTTGTTACTCTAAAAATCGACCAAAGGTATATGATGTTAAAATTTAAAGAGATGTGAGCTCAGAGAGACGCTCTTATTTTACTGTGTATTTCACTGTATCGGGGCTCTCTGTATTTTACATGGTAGAGATCTTTCCCGGTTATCTGTTATCTTCTTCGTACCGATACTGCTGTTGCTGTTGCTGTATTAACGTCGTGTTGGTCTTACTGTATCGGTCATTTGGTGATATCGGTCATTCATGTTGTTAAGTAATCTGTTCGATGGGGCGTATGCTTGTTCGTGGTATATATGCTAGATATGAGGCCTATCGGGAATCGGTATTGATTTTCTTGATTGCAATAAGTAATTTCCTCACGGGATATCAAGTAAATTCTTTTGAATGTACTTATGGATTCCAAGTGTTCGCTTATTGGTCAGGTCTTTGGATATGTCTTGTTTCTAACCAATTACTGTCTTTTGTTTGTAGTCCTAAGTGGTATCGTTTTTACCACTTAGGGATTTCCAAGTAGTGGAGGTGCGTTTGGTTCTAATGCTATTTCAGCGGAATATTCGTATCTCGTACTCCGCACCTCGGTCGTCGTTTCGTCGGCTTTTTCGATCGAATTTGATGCCGACACAGTCCGTATTTTTCGCCGACAACACACCCCTTGATCCAATACTCTATTTGCGTAGTATTGGATTACTGTCGGAGTATATCATCCTGAGTTTTATCGGTAGATAGATTGAGATCAAACGTTTGGATCAACCGATTGATGGATCAAACGTTCACATCGAATCGGAATTGTTCGATCGCTTCTCCTATTAATACTGTCGAAGCGCGCACTGCCGACTGGTTTAACCTGGGTAGTGTCCCATGATATATCTTGCATGTCGGGCGTGCAAGATCCATCCCAATGGTTTGGTTAGGTCATCCGCCGGATTGATAACTCCAGGAATATGAATCATATTGATTTCACCATTTTCTTTCCATGCTTGAATTGCAAAGAACCTGATTTCAATGTGCCTGGTTCTTTCAGTTGGCTTCTGAGCATTGATGATCTCAATTGCTGATGCGTTGTCTTCATAGATCGGAGTTGGACCAACTTGGGCAAAACCTAATTCCTTGAGTATAGACCTGAGATATCTGGCTGTTTTGGCTGCTGTGACGGCGGCAATGAACTCAGCTTCGGTAGAACTCTGTGCAGTAAGTGACTGAGCTTTGGATCTGTAAACAATTGCTCCACCAGCATAAGTGAAGACATATCCTGTGGTGGACCTCCGGTGTTTTGGATCATTTCCATATGCGGCGTCCACAAAACACATCAGTTTGGCTTGCTTGATATCTTCAGGGAATTTTGGGAGTGATACATCTTGGGCTACGTCGGTGTATGGTTCTCCAGATGGCAAAGGTGGCTCGGCATTTGGTCTGTAGAACCTAATACCCCAAGATCTGGTTGTTCTGAGATAGCGGGCTATATTCTTCAGACTTGAATAGTGGAAGGCAGTGGGATTGGAACTGTATTTTGACATCAGAGTCACTGCGTAGCCAATGTCTGGCCGGCAACTCACGTATGCAAACATCATTTCACCTAAGAGTGTTCTGTAGGAGAAGCCAGATGTGGATTGCAATTCAGCATGTTCCTTGGTGCCTTCTAATGGTCCATTCGTGTGTGATTGAAGTTGGCTCAGTACTTCCGTTGATAATGGTGCTGAAGGCTTGGAGTGAGGTTTCATCTTAGAATCAGTCTCCCAACCATGGGATGTCATGATTCTGTCAATGTAATTTGCACAGGACAGTTCAATGTATTCAGCTGTCTGTTTGACATCGATTCCGTTGAAGTCTTCAAGCAATCCCATTTTTGTGAAGGGGACAGCATCTTCTCTGGGAAGCTTCAGTTTTGCACCAATTATATCATAAATCTTGTCAGATATGGATTCTGATGTGCATGCCAGTGCAAAATCGTCAACCTGTCTCAGCATGTAGACTGTTTCACCTTCAAAAACCGTCGTGTAAATTGTTCTGTCATGCGTGGTGGTCTTGAAGTTGAGATCAGGGCCTTTCAATATTTTGTTGATGTGGGTTTCCCAAAGTCGTCCAGATTCCGTATGGCCTTGAAGTGCTCGAAGAACAGGGAGCACCAATCTTCTATCTATGTCCTTGCCATGCTTGTGCCGGTACCATTCTGCGTATGCATCATCAATAGTCATGTATGTAGGGATGTTGGGCCCTGGAGAATGGGCATATGCGTCAGCCGCGTCCCCCCCATAGGCTTTGAGATTGAGACTTGCTGCAATGGCAAAGAACAGTCTTTGGATGGGGTGTTCAACACATGATGAGTATGACATGGCTATGGCATGCAGAGTTGGAGCTGCATACTTGCTTCCATTGCAACATTGTCTGGCTCTTCTGACACCATTCCTTTTGACACTGTATTGCCAATGGGGTCTGAGAATAATAGCTTCTGGATCCTTAGGGTATTGAATTGGTGATCCAAACATTTCCAAATCTTCAAACTGATCAAGCTGTTTTCGCTCACCAGCTTGCCATTCAGACCATGTGGATAATGACTTGAGATTCCTTCGAGTAAAGTGCCCTAGTGCTTGTTCTTCAGGTGTAGTCGCCTTGGAATTGATGGCCTTGATTAAGAGTTCAATTTCGTGAGTCGGTAGTGAATCTGCATCTAGAGGTAATGCATGATTTCCTGGTTTATGGAGCTTAGTGATAGCTCTGAGCGAGGCAATGTCTATGGTGGGAATGACAACCTCCATGTCGTCTTCGATTGGGGCCAAGTGTTTTTGGATGGAGGCATGGAGTGCCTCAGTGCTATCAACCTGGTTGATTCTTGATTGTATCAGCTGCTTGTATTTGGTACCAATGCGCTGGATAGCCTTGATGGATGAAATCCGGTTCAAGAATGGTGGATCTTCTTCATCAGTGGATTCCTTCCATGAGGTATTGGGAGCAAATAGACCATATTCATTGGAGTGTTTCCTGACCTCCTTCATAGACAATTTCTCTTCAAGTGCAAAGGTGATTGGTGTATCTATTGAAGAATCCCGCACCCCTCGATCGTGAGAGGTCTGCAGGGCTGTGGTAACATCAGCTGCAGTAAATACACGATTGTGATTGATAGAGACAATATAAGCGCCTCGGAGCTTGGAGAGAGTCTTCTTGCGGGAGGAGAAAAGCTTGGAGGCAGGACTGTTTTGAAGGATATCAGTGATGTAAGCTCTGCCAATCAGTGAGTCATTGGCATAGCGAAGGCCAAACTTGGGATCAGCACAAGATGGAGAGACAGTGAGTCGGATATTGGTGAGGTCTGCAAATGGGGAAATGGAGAATTGGAAATCACTAGATGATACCTCACGGGGTTCTGCAGGAAGTGGAGTGTTGTCATCAGTCCGGAGCAGGTGCTTGACATTAGTGGGGAGATCTGCAAGTGGGAGATCATTCATTCCTTCATCAAACCTGACATGTGTGGCTATTTTGACACGGTGTGTCTCAGTATCATACCAAAGGATGTTTCTGGTAGTGTATGGGACAAAACCCAGGAAGATGCCTTTGCGAGCATTAGGTTTGAGCTTGATTGAGCGCTTGCCTGGGGGTCGCACCCAAACTCTGCACCCAAAAGTGCGGAAGTCAGCAAGATTTTCCTTATGGCCAGTTGCCAATTCTAAGGGTGAATGTTGTTGATTGCCTTCTGGAAAAGCATTGGACAACCGAAGGGCATGATAAAATGCAAAGGGCCAGAATTTTATGGGCAAATTCGCACCGCTGAGCATGGTTCTCATTGAGTTAGCGAGAGTCCGGTGGGCTCTTTCAACTGTACCATTCTGGTGAGAAGCGTCAGCACCGGTTGGAAAAATTGAATATCCAAACGCAGAGAAGAGGTTTCTGATATCAGGATTGTGATAGAGTTCTCCACCTTGATCAACCGAAACATACTTGTTTGCACAAGTTGGGTTGTGCTGGGCGAAGAAATGTTCCAACCAATGCAATGGGGCTGCCTTGGATATTCGTGTATCACCATATTTCATACCAGTATAGTGGTCTGTGATAAGAATCCAAGCTGTTTCTCCATGAATGCCTTCATAGTCGCGCTTGCGTTTGCTGTTGGAGGATCTGGTGCCAGAGAAAGCAAAGTCAACTGATAATCCTTGAAACGGTTGTGTAGCCTTTCTGGTGGAATGTGAGCCTGCGGGTGATTTAGTTTGCTTACATTGAAGACAAGTTGGGCATTGATCAAGAATACTGGTTTGTCGTTGGAATTTTGGTACTCCAAGGATATGTTTATGAGCTTGATACAGAAAATCATCGCATGGGTGTCCCAACCTTTGGTGCCACAGAAGTTTCGATGTCCTGGTTTTGATAGCTTGGATGGGGATATTTTTGTCCACAATCTTGGTGAAAAACAGTTTGGCATCAAACCTTGGCGTGTCATTAGTATCAGACTGAGCTTTCGCTGCTTCAGTACATTTTTGCAGATTGACAAGATTGGTGTAGATGTCATACCTGTAGGTGCTAATGGCTTCTTTGGAGGCCAGTTCACAAGCTTCCTTGAACTGCATGTCAGTCGCCAAAGCATAGGCTGACGATGTTGCACAATTGGCATATGGAGATGCAATATCAACGTCTGGGATCAGTACTGGGTGTGTATAGCATTGACCGTCAATGATGCTGCCATGGAGGACAATGCTGCTGGCAGTGTTCTGCTTGTGATGACAGATGATTGTGAGGTTGCCGTTTTGTGGAGCAGATGAGTCATAGTTGTCAATGAATGATTTATGGATTGACTGCCCACTAAACTGACATCTTATGCGAGATGTCATTCCACAGAGATCATTCTCACTCAGTAATGTCGTTGACAGGGAGGGAGAATAATAGAAGAAGACTCTAAGATACCCTATGTGATTGGGTGCTGGGATGTGCAAATATCCCGAGCCTTCAGGGATGCAGGTAGCTGCTTTTCCTCCTATTGCTGCCGTAAGCCTGACAGGACATTTCCTTATCCTGGTGTAAGGTTTGTAACCGTGCAGGATGTGTTTGAGATTGGTGCAGGAAACTTTTGCACCGGTGTCAATCTGAGCCCTGACACCATGTTGGAAGTAGGCTGTAGCTGCAATAGGGTCTCGTGGGACTAGAGATTGTACATTGTATGTATCAACTGGTGTAGGGTTGTCCCTATCAAAATTGGGATCCTCATTGGTTTTCAGGTGTGATTCCAATGTAGGGGTCGTAGTCCCAAGTGATTCCATATCACAGTAGACATCAATTGGGATTGATGACTGGAGGCTGTCCTTGGGAAGGAGATTGACGGCACCAATTTTGACAGATTCGTAGGAGCTGACACTGCTGGAGTCCAAGGAGGGGCATAAGCTGTTCACTTGGGGCGCTGTGACGTTGTCAAATCCTTGAGGATCTTCTGGAGGTGATGTCAGAGAATGGCGGCAAGAAAGACTTTCTATTCTTGGCCATCGCAAAAAATTTGTTCTTCTACTGCATCGTCAGGTGAAACCTCGTCTTGATCTTCGTTGCCAATGTTGATCTGAGAGATTTGTTGGGTGGAATCTAAGAGTTGTTGGGTCTGTTTATTGGATTTGTTCAGAAAAACAGCCGCAGCAATCCTATGTTTCTTCAGGGACTCAACATCCTGCAATACAGGACAATTATCAAAATTATGGCCGGACATGTGGCAAACAATGCATTTTCTGGATGTGTCAAAAAGACTAGGTTGCTTATCGAATGCCGTGATAGCATTACAATATGCTTGGTGAAGGAAGGGATCGTCAGATTCTTCATCCATCTCTGGGTAGCCAAGTGATTCAACCAGGCTGATTATTTTTCGCCGACAACACTATCTCGGCCGTTGGGTCCTTGATCCAGTCCACTTCGGTGGCCGTTGCGCCTATCATAGGCTGGAATTTAATCCAAGCCACGAACAGCTTCAGTCGGTCGCCAAATGCCCTTTCAATAAAGACTTCCTCTGGATCCGGGCATAGATGGTGTTTCGCCTTGGTTAGCGACCCTAGAGTGGACTTGATCCCTTCTGAATCGAGATCTGCGATGGCCTTCATGTTAGAATATCCATGTCTGAATATTTCATTTGCCGTAGGCCTGTTGACTCCAAAGGACTTGAGGATCTTCCTGAAACAAACCTCTGCTGAGGTCAGCGCCCTTTCTCCTTCGTAGCCAGGGATGCCATGATTGGCCTCTGCCCTTTCTTTGGCTTCTCTTGCTGTCGTTGATAGAGATATGTCCCTGCTTGATAGCCCTGCAACCAAAGTCACCATGAGTTGCTCAAGCTGTTCCGGGTCCAACCTTGTTGTTACCGATGGAGGTAGTAGGCCCATCAAGTTGCCCGCCGCCTCTGTTGCCGCCGCGTCGGCTGCTTCTGCTCGTGCTGTTGCTGCTGCCGCGGTTGCGGCTAGTTGAGCTCTGGTTGGTGGCGCCATGGTGTGTTGTTTTGGAGTATGTTGTAGGAATTAGTCTTGTAATAAGGTGTTTGTTAGCTTTTGCTTTCATGAGGAAGCTGTGATTGTGATTTTCTGAGTTCTGAAGCAACTTGTGGAGTATTTTTCTTTCCACGCGCTTTTGCTAGTAAACAGGTTCATATCCACGGTATGAGGATTGATTCCTATCTGAACCCCAATTTTTTCAGTTCCTCTATACTTAAGCTCAACAGTTGTTCCCCTTTTTCCGAAACGGTATCGACTATTCGTTCGTCTCTTATTAAATATTTGGTTCAGCATTTTTTTTCGTTGTTTCTATTTTTTGTGTATGTGTTTATCCAATACTGGGTATGTATATTACCTCGGCTGGTTTTGTTATCATATCATTTGTATACGAGTGAGTATACTTGGGCTCTTTTCTGTAGGAATTAAATTTGATTCCCATTTGTTTTGTTTTCGAGGTCACGTGCCTCTCTTTATTAACGGTTCTTTTGTAGCCGTTATGCGATTTGTAGTACTGAACACACGTACATCGCGTTATTCCGGCCGTTAATTTGCCGTTGTATTTTCGACACATCTTTTTTGCTGTTCCCATTGTCGGGGACCTCTTGCAAGTGTCTGTTTTGGTGAATAACAATCTTTTGGTGTTCTTTTCTCCCCTACAAACCTCAGTAGAAGCCACGGGTATTAGCCTGGTGTGCTCTGCTGCGCTAGTGTTGTTAATCTTCTAAGCGCCTGAGTGTCTTCTGTTGGGAAGGGTCTTTAACGTCCAGCCTTTTGGCTTCAGACGGCAATTAACCGGTGATCAGTCGGCAATCAGCTTTCATTTTTGTTACCCAGACTCTATGAGTCCATTTGGGTCTGATAAACTCTAGTTTTTTCTCTCGTGAGCTTACTGCTTCACTAACACGTTTGCACGTGTAGTCCACTTGGTATTTCTAGTAGTATTCAGTGATTTCAAGTATTAGTATGTAAATTTGTGAGTGTTTTCATGTAAGATGACTTCTGGGATCAAACCTCTATCGGTGCACTATTACTGTTAGCGATTAAGCGAGCCGGCTTGCTTATTTGCCTGTTAGTCGTACGTGTGTTATCTCATTTGTGTGTATCTCCGAATGTCCGTACGTCTGTACGTTTGCTACCGGCGCTTTTCTAGAGTATCTCTAGAAATCACGCGGTTAGTCCGTAGGGGCAAGCTGACATACCACTGTCAGACTAAATGAATCACTCCAATATCCGATAATTGTTTATATGATTCATTTAGGACTCAACGCACATACTCAATACAACTAATAAAGAGAGCAGGAATAGAGGTGTGATTCGAATATCACTCCTACTCCTACTGCTCACAATTTTAGAACCTAATCAATATTACAACGAATCTATCTACCACTATCTAATGATACGAAGAAGGATTTAGAGTTTATCAGAGGACCCAGAGACTCACCAAAGCTAGGGATCTAGTCAACAATCGGCTACCGTTCCAATGGACGATGGGTGGTCTAGTGGTTCACACGACAATGGAAGGGGCGAGACCGACTACCAACTGATCACCGGTTAATCAGAGACCCTCTTGAAGGCTATGTCCATGTTTGAGCACTTAGATGGGTAATGGCACTAGTGCAGCCGGGCTTGAGCTAATACCTCTTGTTTCTTTCAAACAACATAACGGCCTAGGGGGGTGAGCAAATGCCATGGATGCAAGACATTGAATCCGGGGCCAAAACAGCTGCAGTCTTTACATTCAAAAGTAAATTCAAGCATGGAGAGGCCCACATGGCGCCTCAAACAACACGATGAGGACTGGCAACACACCTAGGTGTGCATAGAAACGGCAACAAGCTAATGGCCCCAACAGCTCAAGGTGTACGGCCTCATGGTAGCAACCAAATTCCACACGATTAAGTTCAACAGCATGGAAACAATTATTGTTGTCGGTCAAAAAAAACACCTACGGTACTTACGTACATTCTACAGAGGTTATATCCATTCTACACTTGAAAAAGTTACTTATACTCCTCCAGAGATAAAATGACTTCAAGTATCAAGATATCTACGTCACATCATGTGTACTCTGTCTTATGACGAATTACACATGATCTATGACCGGTTTAGACTTCCCTACATACAACACGAATAACACAGGGATACCGGTTGAATACAGTAAAATACACAGTAAAAAATAAGAGCCTCTCTCTGAGCTCACATCTCTTCAAACTTCAATTATCCTATACCTTTCAGTCAATTTTTAGAGTTACAACAGGTTATAGAGCCCTTATAACTCACACTCGTGTCCCGCAAGAGCACTTGTGTATACCTTAAGCTACGCTCCTATCTCTGGCCGTTCAGCACCTCCACTGTCGGTTACATCCAGAGGAAATTCTGTGCTTAGCTCCCTGTGCGGCACATTCTTGGCCTCCCCCCGTCTCATTCTTTCTCTCTTCTTCACTGCTTGTGGATCAGGGGGTGTACTCGCCATGCCCACGTTGTAATCTATTAAATTCCTTTCGTGTCCAGAAGTACCAAAGCTACATGACAATAGCTATTCTATTCGTACGAATCAATGAGTTTCGTATCAACCAAAACAATCGATTCCCACGGCATATCGATTCCCACGGCGCATCGATTCCCATTGCGCATTATCAGTGAGCAATCTCTGTTTTATAGTATTGCCTTGTTCTTCGGTGAGCATACTTTGATTTTGTAAAGTATCACACGAGCTACAGGAGCAATTCCTGATCTTAATGATAAACATATCATAGGATCTTCCTAAGGGAACAAGAGAAGAAAACCGTTGGTGTGTGCTTCTCACACAATATATATATATATATATATATATATACAGATATATACGGTCAACGACCATTGCATGTACGGAAATAATCAGCGAGTAAACTCATCACTACGCAACAGCAGTTGCAACGTATTTCATCTCAATAAAAGAGATATCTTGCATTTCAGCAAGATTTCCCTTTTTCTTATACTTTTAACATTCAACTGATTTATATCCCAAAATTCACACTAGTTGCTACCAACTACCTGTAATCTACATTACTAAGGTCTGTCTCACTGTATCTGAACAAGTTCACAGTAAGAAGAGATCTGGCGTTTCCATAGTCTCGCCTGTAGTCCAATTGGTGGAGTTGTTAGTTGAACGTTAAACACTAACCCTAATCCTAAGAGTTGACAACGTAACCTTGTAGACGGAGTTTATGTGGGGGGGGTTTGGGGGGGGGAAAATACGTAGAAATATTAAAAAAATCTGTTTTTAACAAGTAGACTTGGTACAAACGCTACGACTAAAAATCATTAAAAACAGTACCCAAATAATTATTTACGGAAATGAGATGCTTCTTCTAAAAGCAATAGTAATATCTAGTGGCGCGCGCTCATTTTTATGGTAGCAAACTCTCATTTTTTTGGTTGCAAGTAACCATAAGATTTAACCTGAATAAAGAAAAAAATCATACGATTAAAATCTGTCTTAGATCAAGTTGGTCGTCACGTCATTGTCATCGTCGTCAACCTTGCGATGGCAATGACGGCGGCGAAATTAATTTTCGTTTCTCCCCTAAGCTACGAACGCAAAGCCGTTCAACAAAATCGATACCGCCTCCTCATTGCGGACATTTTGGTACCAGTTTGGTCTCCTAGCTCCCAATATTCAGGGAGATATCAATTTTTTACTGTCACCATTCTTGGTTTCATTGACGATGACGACGGCAATGACAACGACGACTGAAATTAATTTTCGTTGCTCCCCTAAGCTACGAACGCAAAGCCGTTTGACATAATCGATACCACCTTGTCATTGCGGACATTTTGGTACCAGTTTGGTCTACTATCTCCCAATACTCAGGGAGATATCAAGTTTTTACTGTCACCATTGTTCTTGTTCTTGGTTCATTGTTGTTGATTCTTTGTTTGCTTGCTTCTTTTTCCATTACCGGTACGAAAACAAAAAGTGGAAAAAGAAGCAAGCAAGAGATCTAATCGTGAGATGGAGACTCAAATAATATTACTTTTGAAAACTCCTGCAAAAAAAAGAGGCTTATCTAAACACCCCAAAAAAAACCTTGGAGAACCAGATGTTTTTAATGGAATTAAAATAACAGCTTTTTACCTGATTCTTCTGGCTATGCCTGTGCGCGCACGCGCGCGCATGCCAGCCGCGGATAAGGGACAGACAATAAAAACAAAAATAGGGGTAAAGGACGGACCAAAAAACGGAAAAAGGACAGACCATAAAAAAGGAAAAAGGACAGACCATAAAAACGGAAAAAGCACAGACCATAAAAACGGAAAAAGCACAGACCATAAAAACGGAAAAAGGACAGACCATCAAGTACATGCCAAGCAGTACAAGTACTACTACAGGTACGGTACTACTACCAGTAGTAATGCAAGTACCACATAGACAGTACACACTAATTTGCAATTAACAAATAGAAATTCAGATATTTTGTGTGATTGAACCATGAATATTGTTCCTGTTATGGATGAGATGAATCATGAAAGAAACAGAAGTGAGTTATCTGTCATAGTTTGTCTGTCACCACCTAATTAGTGCATTGAGGAACTGGATTTGGAGGAAAAATACACACTAATTTGCAATTAACAAATAGAAAATCAGATATTTTGTGTGATTGAACCATGAATATTGTTCCTGTTATGAATGAGATGAATCATGAAAGAAACAGAAGTGAGTTATCTGTCATAGTTTGTGTGTCACCACCTAATTAGTGCATTGGGGTACTGGATTTGGAGAAAAAATACACACTAATTTGCAATTAACAAATAGAAAATCAGATATTTTGTGTGATTGAACCATGAATATTGTTCCTGTTATGGATGAGATGAATCATGAAAGAAACAGAAGTGAATTATCTGTCATAGTTTGTGTGTCACCACCTAATTAGTGCATTGGGGTACTGGATTTGGAGGAAAAATACACACTAATTTGCAATTAACAAATAGAAATTCAGATATTTAGTGTGATTGAACCATGAATATTGTTCCTGTTATGGATGAGATGAATCATGAAAGAAACAGAAGTGAGTTATCTGTCATAGTTTGTCTGTCACCACCTAATTAGTGCATTGGAGTACTGGATTTGGAGAAAAAATACACACTAATTTGCAATTAAAAAGTAGAAATTCAGATATTTTGTGTGATTGAACCATGAATATTGTTCCTGTTGTGGATGAGATGAATCATGAAAGAAACAGAAGTGAGTTATCTGTCATAGTTTGTATGTCACCACCTAATCAGTGCATTGGGGTACTGGATTTGGAGAAAAAATACACACTAATTTGCAATTAAAAAATAGAAAATCAGATATTTTGTGTGATTGAACCATGAATATTGTTCCTGTTATGGATGAGATGAATCATGAAAGAAACAGAAGTGAGTTATCTGTCATAGTTTGTCTGTCACCACCTAATTAGTGCATTTGGGTACTAAGAATTTTCAACACCAAAAAGGTTACATGGGGAGACCAATCTTGCTACTGCCATAACTTTGCTTCCAGAGGGAGTTAGAAGGTTCTACAGGTACCAGCGCCCATCTACATGCATTGTTGTCGACGTTTGAGCTATCTATCGATTCAAACGATTGGCAGGGGGGCTCTCGCTAGCAAAATTCGTGTAAATTGTGTAAGCATTTTCAACAACAAAATGTCGCCTGGGAATACCAAGCTTCACTTGATTCGTAGTATAGATCACTTGGTAAGATCGGTATGAACGTATGTAGCTTGCTTGCTTGTACTAGTTTTCAACTGCGCATTTTAAAGGAAAATCTCGCGCGAATGACGTCACTTGATTGGTAGTATAGATTGATTGGTAAAATAAGTATGAAGGTAGCTAACTACAGTATGAGTGTGTACTGGATTGGGGGGCGGAGGGGGGGGGGGGGGGGACTAATATTTTAAAAAAAGTTTCCTTAAGATTCACCCCTTCAAAAGTGAAGTATGACTCAAGCATGGTATGTAGTATGAGTATGTACTGGATCTAAGAACAAATCTTTTGAAACTGAGTTATATTTTGGTCGGGGATTGGCAGGATTTGCACTGTCTTCAAGTTTGGTGGGTTTTTTGGTTGATGATTGAGTTAATTTTAGGTTGGGAATGGGCAGGATTTGCACTGTCTTCAAATCTTGTGAGTTTTTGGGTTGATGACTGAGTTATAGTTTGGTCGGGGATTGGCATGATTTGTACTCTCTTCAAATCTGGTGGGTTTTTTGATTGATGATTGAGTGAATTTTAGGTTGGGGATGGGCAGGATTTGCACTGTCTTCAAGTTTGGTGGGTCTTTGGGTTGACGATTGAGTTAATTTAAGGTTGGGGATGGGCAGGATTTGCACTGTGTTCAAATCTGGTGGGTTTTTTTTATTGATGATTGAGTTAATTTAAGGTTGGGGATGGGCATGAGTTGCACCGTCTTCAAATCTGGTGGGTTTTTGGGTTGATGGCTGAGTTTTAATTTGCTTGGGGATTGGCGAAATTTGCACTGTCCTCAATTCTGGTGAGTTTTTGGGTTGATGACTGAGTTATAGTTTGGTCGGGGATTGGCAGGATTTGCACTGTCTCCAAATCTGGTGGGTTTTATGATTGATGATTGAGTTAATTTTAGGTTGGGGATTGGCAGGATTTGCACTGTCTTCAAATCTGGTGCGTTTTTTGATTGATGATTGAGTTAATTTAAGGTTGGGGATGGGCAGTATTTGCACTGTGTTCAAATCTGGTGGGTTTTTTTTATTGATGATTGAGTTAATTTAAGGTTGGGGATGGGCATGATTTGCGCTGTCTTCAAATCTGGTCGGTTTTTGGGTTGATGACTGAGTTATAGTTTAGTCGGGGATTGGCAGGATTTGCGCTGTCTTCAAATCTGGTGGGTTTTTTGATTGATGATTGAGTTCATTTAATGTTGGGGATTGGCAGGATTTACACTGTCTTCAAATCTGGTAGGTTTTTGGGTTGATGATTGAGTTAATTTAAGGTTGGGGATTGGCAGGATTTGCACTGTCTTCAAATCTGGTGGGTTTTTTGATTGATGATTGAGTTAATTTTAGATTGGGGATGGGCAGGATTTATACTGTCTTCAAATCTGGTGGGTTTTTTGATTGACGATTGTGTTAATTTAAGGTTGGGGATGGGCAGGATTTGCACCGTCTTCAAATCTGGTGGGTTTTTTTATTGATGATTGAGTTAATTTAAGGTTGGGGATGGGCAGGATCTGCACTGTCTTCAAATCTGGTGGGTTTTTGGGTTGATGACAGAGTTAATTTAAGGTTGGGGATTGGCAGGATTTGCACTGTCTTCAAATCTGGTGGGTTTTTTGATTGATGATTGAGTTAATTTAAGGTTGGGGATTGGCACGATTTACACTGTCTTCAAATCTGGTGGGTTTTTTGATTGATGATTGAGTTAATTTAAGGTTGGGGATGGGCAGGATTTGCACTGTGTTCAAATCTGGTGGGTTTTTTTATTGATGATTGAGTTATTTTAAGGTTGGGGATGGGCATGATTTGCGCTGTCTTCAAATCTGGTCGGTTTTTGGGTTGATGATTGAGTTAATTTAAGGTTGGGGATGGGCAGGATCTGCACTGTCTTCAAATCTGGTGGGTTTTTTGATTGATGATTGAGTTAATTTAAGGTTGGGGATGGGCAGGATTTGCACTGTGTTCAAATCTGGTGGGTTTTTTTATTGATGATTGAGTTATTTTAAGGTTGGGGATGGGCATGATTTGCGCTGTCTTCAAATCTGGTCGGTTTTTGGGTTGATGACTGAGTTATAGATTAGTCGGGGATTGGCAGGATTTAAACTGTCTTCAAATCTGATGGGTTTTTGGGTTGATGATTGAGTTAATTTAAGGTTGGGGATGGGCAGGATTTGCACTGTCTTCAAATCTGGTGGGTTTTTTGATTGATGATTGAGTTAATTTTAGGTTGGGGATTGGCACGATTTACACTGTCTTCAAATCTGGTGGGTTTTTTGATTGATGATTGAGTTAATTTAAGGTTGGGGATGGGCAGGATTTGCACTGTCTTCAAATCTTGTGGGTTTTTGGGTTGATGATTGAGTTAATTTAAGGTTGGGGATTTGCAGGATTTAGACTGTCTTCAAATCTGGTGGGTTTTTTGATTGATGATTGAGTTAATTTAAGGTTGGGGATTGGCACGATTTACACTGTCTTCAAATCTGGTGGGTTTTTTGATTGATGATTGAGTTAATTTAAGGTTGGGGATGGGCAGGATTTGCACTGTGTTCAAATCTGGTGGATTTTTTGATTGATGATTGAGTTAATTTAAGGTTGGGGATGGGCAGGATTTGCACCGTCTTCAAATCTGGTGGGTTTTTTGATTGATGATTGAGTTAATTTAAGGTTGGGGATGGGCAGGATCTGCACTGTCTTCAAATCTGGTGGGTTTTTGGGTTGATGACAGAGTTAATTTAAGGTTGGGGAGTGGCAGGATTTGCACTGTCTTCAAATCTTGTGGGTTTTTGGGTTGATGATTGAGTTAATGTTAGGTTGGGGATTGGCAGGATTTACACTGTCTTCAAATCTGGTGCGTTTTTTGATTGATGATTGAGTTAATTTAAGGTTGGGGATGGGCAGGATTTGCACTGTCTTCAAATCTGGTGGGTTTTTTTATTGATGATTGAGTTAATTTAAGGTTGGGGATGGGCATGATTTGCGCTGTCTTCAAATCTGGTCGAATTTTGGGTTGATGACTGAGTTATAGTTTGGTCGGGGATTGGCAGGATTTGCACTGTCTTCAATCTGGTGGGTTTTTTTCTTGATGATTGAGTTAATTTAAGGTTGGGGATTGGCAGGATTTACACTGTCTTCAAATCTGGTGGGTTTTTGGGTTGATGATTGAGTTAATTTAAGGTTGGGGATTGGCAGGATTTGCACTGTCTTCAAATCTGGTGGGTTTTTTGATTGATGATTGAGTTAATTTTAGGTTGGGGATTGGCAGGATTTATACTGTCTTCAAATCTGGTGGGTTTTTTTATTGACGATTGAGTTAATTTAAGGTTGGGGATGGGCATGATTTGCACCGTCTTCAAATCTGGTGGGTTTTTTTATTGATGATTGAGTTAATTTAAGGTTGGGGATGGGCAGGATCTGCACTGTCTTCAAATCTGGTGGGTTTTTGGGTTGATGACAGAGTTAATTTAAGGTTGGGGATTGGCAGGATTTAGACTGTCTTCAAATCTGGTGGGTTTTTTGATTGATGATTGAGTTAATTTAAGGTTGGGGATTGGCACGATTTACACTGTCTTCAAATCTGGTGGGTTTTTTGATTGATGATTGAGTTAATTTAAGGTTGGGGATGGGCAGGATTTGCACTGTGTTCAAATCTGGTGGATTTTTTGATTGATGATTGAGTTCATTTAAGGTTGGGGATGGGCATGATTTGCGCTGTCTTCAAATCTGGTCGGTTTTTGGGTTGATGACTGAGTTATAGTTTAGTCGGGGATTGGCAGGATTTGCACTGTCTTCAATTCTGGTGAGTTTTTGGGTTGATGACTGAGTTATAGTTTGGTCAGGGATTGGCATGATTTGCACTGTCTTCAAATCTGGTGGGTTTTTGGGTTGATGGTTGAGTAAATTTTAGGTTGGGGATGGGCAGGATTTGCACTGTCTTCAAATCTGGTGGGTTTATGGGTTGATGACCGAGTTATAGTTTGGTTGGGGATTGGCAAGATGTGCACTGTCTTCAAATCTGCTGGGTTTTTGGATTGATGACTGAGTTATAGTTTAGTCGGGGATTGGCAGGATTTGCACTGTCTTCAATTCTGGTGAGTTTTTGGGTTGATGACTGAGTTATAGTTTGGTCAGGGATTGGCATGATTTGCACTGTCTTCAATCTGGTGGGTTTTTTTCTTGATGATTGAGTTAATTTAAGGTTGGGGATTTGCAGGATTTACACTGTCTTCAAATCTGGTGGGTTTTTTGATTGATGATTGAGTTAATTTAAGGTTGGGGATGGGCAGTATTTGCACTGTGTTCAAATCTGGTGGATTTTTTGATTGATGATTGAGTTCATTTAAGGTTGGGGATGGGCATGATTTGCGCTGTCTTCAAATCTGGTCGGTTTTTGGGTTGATGACTGAGTTATAGTTTAGTCGGGGATTGGCAGGATTTGCACTGTCTTCAATTCTGGTGAGTTTTTGGGTTGATGACTGAGTTATAGTTTGGTCAGGGATTGGCATGATTTGCACTGTCTTCAAATCTGGTGGGTTTTTGGGTTGATGGTTGAGTAAATTTTAGGTTGGGGATGGGCAGGATTTGCACTGTCTTCAAATCTGGTGGGTTTATGGGTTGATGACCGAGTTATAGTTTGGTTGGGGATTGGCAAGATGTGCACTGTCTTCAAATCTGCTGGGTTTTTGGATTGATGACTGAGTTATATGTTGGTCGGGGATTGGCATGATTTGCACTGTCTTCAAATCTGGTGAGTTTTTGGGTTGATGACTGAGTTATAGTTTGGTTGGGGATTGGCAGGATTTGCACTGTCTTCAAGTCTTGTGAGTTTTTGGGTTGATGACTGAGTTATAGTTTGGTTGGGGATTGGAATGATTTGTACTCTCTTCAAATCTTGTGAGTTTTTGGGTTGATGACTGAATTATAGTTTGGTCAGGGATTGGGAGGAATTGCACTGTCTTCAAGTCTTGTGAGTTTTTGGGTTGATGACTGAGTTATAGTTTGGTCGGGTATTGGCATGATTTGTAATCTCTTCAAATCTGGTGGGTTTTTTGATTGATGATTGAGTTAATTTTAGGTTGGGGATGGGCAGGATTTGCACTGTCTTCAAGTTTGGTGAGTCTTTGGGTTGATGATTGAGTTAATTTAAGGTTGGGGATGGGCAGGATTTGCACTGTCTTCAAATCTGGTGGGTTTATGGGTTGATGATCGCGTTATAGTTTGGTTGAGGATTGGCAAGATTTTCACTGTCTTCAAATCTGCTGGGTTTTTGGATTGATGACTGAGTTATATGTTGGTCAGGGATTGGCAAGATTTGCACTGTCTTCAAATCTGGTGAGTTTTTGGGTTGATGACTGAGTTATAGTTTGGTTGAGGATTGGCAAGATTTTCACTGTCTTCAAATCTGCTGGGTTTTTGGATTGATGACTGAGTTATGTGTTGGTCAGGGATTGGCAAGATTTGCACTGTCTTCAAATCTGGTGAGTTTTTGGGTTGATGACTGAGATAGTTTGGTCGAGGATTGGCAGAATTTGCACAGTCTTCAAATCTGGTGGGTTTTTGGGTCGATGACTGAGTTATAGTTTGGCCGGGGATTGGCAAGATTTGCACTGTCTTCAAATCTGGTGAGTTTTTGGGTTGATGACTGAGTTATAGTTTGGTTGGGGATTGGCAAGATTTGCACTGTCTTCAAATCTTGTGAGCTTTTGGGTTGATGACTGAATTATAGTTTGGTCAGGGATTGGGAGGAATTGCACTGTCTTCAAGTCTTGTGAGTTTTTGGGTTGATGACTGAGTTATAGTTTGGTCGGGTATTGGCATGATTTGTAATCTCTTCAAATCTGGTGGGTTTTTTGATTGATGATTGAGTTAATTTTAGGTTGGGGATGGGCAGGATTTGCACTGTCTTCAAGTTTGGTGAGTCTTTGGGTTGATGATTGAGTTAATTTAAGGTTGGGGATGGGCAGGATTTGCACTGTCTTCAAATCTGGTGGGTTTATGGGTTGATGACCGAATTAGTTTGGTTAAGGATTTGCAAGATTTTCACTGTCTTCAAATCTGGTGGGTTTTTGGATTGATGACTGAGTTATATGTTGGTCGGGGATTGGCATGATTTGCACTCTCTTCAAATCTGGTGAGTTTTTGGGTTGATGACTGAGTTATAGTTTGGTCGGGGATTGGCAGGATTTGCACTGTCTTCAAATCTGGTGGGTTTTTGGGTTGATGATTGAGTTCATTTTTGTTTGGGGATGGGCAGGATTTGCACTGTCTTCAAATCTGGTGAGTTTTTTGGTTGATGACTGAGATAGTTTGGTCGAGGATTGGCAGAATTTGCAAAGTCTTCAAATCTGGTGGGTTTTTGGGTTGATGACTGAGTTATAGTTTGGCGGGGGATTGGCAAGATTTGCACTGTCTTCAAATCTGGTGAGTTTTTGGGTTGATGACTGAGATAGTTTGGTCGAGGATTGGCAGAATTTGCACAGTCTTCAAATCTGGTGGGTTTTTGGGTCGATGACTGAGTTATAGTTTGGCCGGGGATTGGCAAGATTTGCACTGTCTTCAAATCTGGTGAGTTTTTGGGTTGATGACTGAGTTATAGTTTGGTTGGGGATTGGCAAGATTTGCACTGTCTTCAAATCTGGTGGTTTTTTTGGTTGATGATTGAGTTCGTTTTAGGTTGGGGATGGGCAGGATTTTTACTGTCTTCAAGTTTGGTGGGTTTATGGGTTGATGACTGAGGTATAGTATGGTCGGGGATTTGCAGGATTTGTAGTGTCTTCAAATCTGGTTGATTTATGGGTTGATGATTGAGTTAATTTTAGGTTTGGGATGGGCAGGATTTGCACTGTCTTCAAATCTGGTGGGTTTATGGGTTGATGACCGAGTTATAGTTTGGTTGGGGATTGGCAGGATTTGCACTGTCTTTAAATCTGGTGGGTTTTTGGGTTGATGGTTGAGTAAATTTTAGGTTGGGGATGGGCAGGATTTGCACTGTATTCAAACCTGGTTAGTTTTTTGGTTGATGACTAAGTTATAGTTTGGTTGGGGATTGGCAGGATTTGCACTGTCTTCAAATCTGGTGAGTTTTTGGGTTGATGAGTGAGTTAATATTAGGTTGGGGATGGTCAGGATTTGCACTGTCTTCAAATAATTGGTATGATTGAGAAGAACATAGACAGCTTGCTTGTAGATCTGATAGCTCGTAATTACCGGTAGCTCCTACAACTTGCTTGTTCGAATGTAACCCCACCCCTATGAATGTAGATACCTTGCTGATAGCTTACACATAAATTTGGTTGGTTGGCTAATTGTAGAATTGGTTCTGGTAAGAATTGGTGGTACAGATCAGAACACCTTTGGTAAATCTGATCTTACTTGATGCACACGCGTTATCGTACGAGTACTTCTTACCATAACTTTACTGACACATACTTACAATACATACAGTAACTACCTATTCAACAACTCCACAGGGCCCCTGCAAAGCACTAATTATCCGTTGTCAAAAGTATCCAATCACAATTGCCACGCGTAGAGTACAATCGTTTGTCTACTAACACACTAACACAGCGTTGCTGTTCTTCAGAAGCCTTTGAATCAGACTCTCAGCAGACCGGATTCTGTAGGAAAATAATAGATTAACAGTCGCAAGATCCAAGGTGGCTTGCACACAAAGAACAGGAGCGGAATTGAACACAATCCCTACGCTGGCATATGCCAATCGCAAATCGTCTACGGAGCAGTTTCCTTTCACCACGCGATTCCTCTAACGAATCGGAATCATCAAGATCGAACATGCCTGCCAATCCATTCCAAGGTGGGAACAGCACTGGAGATGGCGCCGCCGCTACCGCAACCAGCTTTCCCAGTTTTGATCCCCATATGAAGTTGATACTCATAACCATATTCCGTGTCGCAAAAGAAGACAGCAGCTATCTGTGTGAGGCCCTCCGAGAAAGAGGATTACGCGAGTGGCCGATTTTCCTCGATGCACTCATTGAGCATGATTTTGCCCGCGAGCTTACCTACATGGATACTGGCAGTGGACTACCAACCCAGCTCCATCGGTTCATTCAACGGACCATAGAAGCACTTGCGGAATTCTCAAATGACTTGCGCAAGAACAAAAAGAATTGGAAGGATGTAGCGTCATCTACGTACGACAGTTTCAGTACCTCCCGTATGGCACATGCACTGCGCCTTCAGAATGAATCTGTCCTGAAACCCCCAGCTCCTCCTCCGGAACCAATAAAAAGTCCCCTCAACAAGTGAAGTGCGAATCTTGGTGTCAAAAATCACGTGATGAAAAGTCGTTCACGCCCCTCACGAATGACTCAAGATTTGACATGAACACTGGCTCGTGGGTTTCAAGGCTAAACTTGAGGCATACGACATTGACACCGAGACATTTCTTGATGAAACTTGGCCTCCTGCTGCATTACAAGGCTATACACGTGACCTTTTTGTCAAACAGTGCGCCTTCTTCTGGGTTCTTATGTTGGAAGTCTTCAAAAGTGACTTATCCGCGTCATGTGTTCACAGCCATTCCCTCACACGCAATGGACGTCAAGCATATTTTGATTTTGTGAACCTTCACAGTGAATCAAAAGCCAAAGTATATGACAACTCGACTCAATTGCAAGCTTTGCTGAAGTTGAATCTCAGCAACTGGAAGGAATCTAAAGTGAAGTTTATCACACATTGGTTTGAAGAATTGAATCACCTAAACAAGCTTTGTCCTCCCAACAAGCCCCTCGAGTACCATACTGCAAAATCAGCATTATGTCAGGCATGCTATTCCAGCTTTCAGCTAAGTGAACAGTTTGCTAAAGTCAAGGATCCAGGCGGCACGAATAGTACCGTGACAGATGCAGTCGCTGAGGCCGCTGCTATCCACAAACTCAAGATCACGCTCCTACTCAAAGCGACTCAACTCAATTCTCAGTCCGCAATGTCTGCTCCAAAGTCCACAGTACGTGCACATGTACACGACTTCTCGTCTGGACAAGGCCACACCTCTGACAACTATGCTCTCCCTATCGAATTTGAAGGTGACTACCAAGGCTATGCGGTATTCAAGGCTGGACGTTCACCTGACCCTACCACTCGCTTGCCCACTGGCATATGGAAGGCCCTATCACGTCAAGACATGAAGAGTTGGCTGAATTTCCCCCCCGAAGACAAGAAAATAGTGGTTGCATCACTACGGCCCGAATTGCACCCAGATGGTCAGCCGGATCCCAATGCCGCTAAACCTATCACCCGGAAGGCATATACACATGAGCATTCCATCTCATTCCTCAAAGATGACACTTCGAACGGTGATACACATACCAATGCCCCTACAGACCTTCATCCAGCTGTGGAAAATGACCGTAGAGGCGTCTTTCATGCATCACTTGGTGTGTACAAGTCTCAGACTTCTTCCCTCAAGGACCAACGACCCCTCAGGTCTACCGTGTCGCCTGCACATCCCGCAAGATTCCTCTCTGAAAACCCTGACATTCGGTACAAAAAGGACGGTGATACTCAGAAATCTGTGGGAAAATCCTCCTATTCTGTCAATTTTCACCAGTGGTATCACCCTGACGATGACCTAACCTTCCCACATGATAATATACCGTGCTCACAAAGCTACAATTACCAATCCCGGCTTCGCTATGATCGACCACGGTGCAAATGGTTGTATCATAGGTAATGATGCATGCCTTATCTCCAAAGATATTCCGCCCCAATATGTCAATATCACGGGCATCAACATTCACCAAGTGCAGAATATTCCCATTGCAACATGTGGGGCCTATTCTGTTTCCAATAGAGGTCCTGTCATCCTCATTTTCAATGAATGTGCGTACACGGGTTGACACCCCTTTATTTTGTCTTCCGGCCAGATGGAAGCATATTTCTCCACTGTCGATGACACATCCATCAAAGCGGGCGGCGGACAGGTAATCACCACCTCCGACGGACATGCACTGCCTCTCAGCATTCGACATGGTTTGCCATACCTTGCCATGCGAAAGTATAAGTCTGATGAATTTGTCACGATCCCACATGTCATCATGACATCCGATAAACATTGGGACCCATCCGTTCTTGATACCATAATCAGTGCTAAAGATGAAACCTTTCTTCAGAAATACCCTACTCGGCTGCAGCACCTTCCATATCCCGAATACGACGAATTTGGAAATCCACGTTGTCTTGAAGGATTAGATATCTCTGTATCTCCTGGCTCATCCACGGTTAGGTCTCTCAGTTTGTACTCCAGTCATTTTACTCAATCCCCCTTTCTCCCTATCGATGATCATGGAACCAACGACCGCTCCTTCTGGCTTATACCTACCAATTACGTTCATCAAGAGCGCCTCGCATGCTGCATTCCCCCTCTAATCTCTGAGACGGTCACTGCTTTTCCCACGGATTGTACTGTTAGTGATATTCCACGTATCGCAACTGCACCTCGTGAACGCTATCCCAACAAACATGATTACTTATCTCTGAAACCTTTCTTTTGTTGGATTTCCACAGATCACATCAAAGCTACCTTTGACAATTCAACGCAATATGGTTCATTAGTGGTTAACCCTGATGGTAACATCTTTAAACGTTTTCATTCCCCCCAACCGGCAATGAACGTTCAACCGTTCAATGACAACGTCTTGTCTGACGTTGTTTATTCTGACGTCCCAGCGATTGATGGTGGTTCCAAACCTGCCCAGATTTTCTTTGGTCAAAAGTCCCATATCATACATGTTGAAGAGATGCGCACCACCGGTGACTTTCTATCATGCTTTCAGAATTTCGTTCGAAAGTGGGGCAGACCTCTTCGCCTCCTATGTGACCATGGGAGCTACCAATCTAGTAAGAGGGTCATCGATTATCTCAAGATTTTATGGATTGGACTTTGGCAAAGTGAACCCTATCACCACCACCAGAATCAATTTGAACGACGCTATCAAACGTTCAAGCGTATTGTAAATTGCGTCATGGACCGTACAGGCACACCATCACATCTCTGGTTGTTGTGCATGACATACGTCGCCGGGCTCCTCAATGTTATTTCTGACCCTACTCTGTCGGACAAACAACCAATCTTCATTGCTACTGGTACACTTGGAGATATAAGCGCGTATACCAGTTTCTTCTGGTTTGAACCTGTTTATTTCAAGACCAATGACTCCCCTTTCGGTACACAGTCTACCAAACGCCTCGGTCATTTCGTAGGAATTGCTGAACATGTGGGAAATGGACTTTGTTTCCAAATCTGGGATCCAGTCACCAACAAATTGCTTGACCGTTCTGGTGTACGTTCTGCCCTTACACCTGAGTCACGCAACAAACGAGCTGGCCTCCTTACAGATGACGGCTTCATCAAATGGCATAAAGCCAAGGATTCAGTGCCTCGATTGTACGCCACTGGTGACGCTCCTACACTCACGAAACATGGGGAGCATACCACTACAGATGGTCCCAATGCACCTTCCAAATCACAGGACGCCCCGCCTACTCCTCCTCTTGGCATATCCACTGCGGACCCCAACACCGATCGCCGCCTCAACACCCCTGCGGCACATGACAACCCCATGCCGCCTGTACCTACCAAGCAACAGGCTCCAGCACCTCCTGTCCAGTTACCTGACAATACTCTATCTCCCGCATCTGGTAATCGAGTTATTATCGAACCACCCGCCCACCCCTCGTTACCGAGCTTTCTATATCAGAAGGTCGATGACAGTCTAAGATGGTCCCCTTCTCCACTCCCTAACAACTATGTGGAGAGTTTTGATGGTCCTCCTACGTCACACATCTGCAGCAAGACATCAGATGGCGTCCTCCTTACTGAAGATGATTTTGATCCACCGGAGCTAGCATATTTTGATGTTAGTGAGGTCACAACTCCACACACAAACTCTGCTACTCCGTCAGTAGACCCATCACAGGTAGTTGTTAGCCATGAAGAAGGCAATGCACAATTTGACAAGGATGGTAAACCCCTTACCATTCCAGTGATCCCTATTGCTGATCTACAAGGAAGATCATTCCTTGTAACCAACCCCGATGGTACTCGAAAGCGTCTTACCATCATCGATGTAGAAGATAGTCTTGAACGCAATAACGCCTTCATCAAATTCAAGTGCAAACACTCTGATGACAAACTTGACGATATCATTGCATACAATGATGTCATGAATTACATCCACCGTGATTCGACCCAAGAAGATGGCAAACTTTGGTCATTTTGCCGAATCCTAAGACACCAAGATCCATTGGATAACAAACACCCTCAATACAAAGGCTCCACGTATAACCTTTGGATTGAATGGGAAAACATGGAACGGACATATGAACCATTAGCCAACATTGCGGCTGATGATCCTGTTACCGTTGCCAAATATGGAAAAGACAACAACTTGCTTGACCTCCCAGGTTGGAAACGTCTCAAACAAATCACCAACCTAGCACGACGAACCAAGAAACTTGATCGACTCGTGCATCAAGCCAAACCTCGATCTTTCCGTACCACCCCACAGTACCAATATGGCTTCAAGGTACCTCGTAACCACGAAGAAGCCCTCTGATTTGATCAAGCCAACGGAAACCACAAATGGGAAGACGCCACCACTCTTGAAATATAACAGCTCAAAGAATACAATACCTTTATCGACAAAGGAATGTATAAGGCAAGCTCCATCCCAAATGGGTTTCAACAGATCAAGGTACACATGATATATGCTGTCAAACATGATAGTAGACATTAGGCTCGTCTTGTTGCGAACGGCAATCTCACTGAAGCCCCCGTACACAGTGTATATGCCAATGTCGTATCACTCCGTGGTCTACGTATGTGCCTGTTCCTAGCTGAACTGAACAGTCTAGAAGCATGGGGTACCGATATAGGTTATGCTTCCCTCGAAGCAGTTACATGCGAGAAAGTCTGAAAAGAATTCACCGTGTAAAGGCGTATTCATACGTATCACGGGCGTATCGTACGAAAAGTCATAAAGAAGGCAATAACCTTATTCGTAAGGTTATTAACCTGATGAGTGAATAATCGTCGGCGCTTTTATGTGGATTACCTCTTAGTGGGAATTTTTCCCATCAGCTCACTCTTCGAAGAATTAACAACTCTAAAACACTATCATGCCCTAAAATATACGTACAACCTAGTACTAATTCTACATGATAAGGTACAATAACATGTGATATTCATCGAGAATATCACGGTGAATTACGGTAACAAAAAGACCGATCGAAGATGGTTTCGCGTGTGTTTTGTGTCTTAAGATTACATGTGTTTTGTATGGTAAAATTACACGATGACGACGATTAATTAACCTGTCGATCCAATCGACAAGGCCGATTGGACTGTAACAGAAGATCTTGATCACTAACTCAATCGATCGTAAGACCGATTGCGTTTGTTGTTTGTTATGACACACTTTCTTTAGTTTATCCGACCCACAGCGTCTACGGGCTGTGGCCAGCATCCTACAATGCTGAGGACCGAATGGCGTTTCCCGAAACGCAGTTGAGCTCGAAGACGAATCCGAATAGCCTGATCAGCTACCGGCATCAACCCTCAAGGATGTAAAAGGGGCAGTTGCTTGTGGAGCCCTGGAATAGACCAACACCAGGGCGGTCTCCCTGAAAGAAGAGACCAAAGACCTGAACCGAGATGGTAGGCTCCATCCGGTTTCATGATCCAGCAAAACAAGCAAGGGAAAAGAAAATGGACGATTCAGCTGAACGAATCACCCAGGTTGGCATCAGTTGAAAGGAATCAATATTCGAGAACACTGATCTTTCACTGAAAACAAGAATGACGTGAGCCAGAAGATTGAGCCTGAAGTATTCTGTGGCGAAACAGATTGGAAAGAACAGATTGCAAAGAGCATCTGCCCGCAAGAAGGAACAGATTGCAAAGAGCATCTGGCACGAAAAAAACGAAAATCCAAAGATATGAGAACGCTAAATCTCGAAGATTGAGAGATCCAAAAGGAAAAGAGAACACTAAATTCTCAGGAAACAATCTTTCAATCTTTCACCACAGAAATACAGAATGAGCAAATCCCAAGAAAGGATAGGAAAGCTCACAATCTTAAATTGCGACAAAAGCAAAAGCTCACACAAAGACAGACAAACAGGAACGAAAACTCAATCCGAATAGTCAAAAGTATACACAAACTGGAACGAAATTCGATCCGGATATACGAATAGATAAGCAAATCACACTCAACAGTCACCAACGAATAATATACCATCCATATCTCACATCCAAACCCTCGATTCGATTACATTCTCTCTCCACATACTAACCTACGGATCGACCGCCAATAATCCATCCGATCATTCGAAATCCCATCCTTCATCATGGCTCCAACAAGAAGAACAAGAGCTAACCCAAAAGATGATGAGGACTACAATGAAGAAACAAAAAAGGAGGTGGATCAAGATCCGAATGATCCTGATGGAGACGAGGATTCCAAAAAATATCCAGATACGGAAGAAGAGTTTGAAGATAAAATCATGGAAGTAATGGAAAGGGCCCTTGGGGACCCAGAAACAAACTCAACCATGAAGAGAATCATCGACCAAGAAGTAAAGAAAAGGATCAGAGCAATAAGAGATGCAGAAAGGAGGGGTAAGAACCCAGATGACGCGGATAGTGACAATGACGAGGGAAACGATGCTAACCAAAATGCCGAGGATGCAAGAGCAGAACGGCTGGGAAGAAGGTCGTCCCAACCCAGGATAAAAATCAGGGGATTCAACAATGGTAGATTTCTGAACCCAGAACAGCTTGCTTTCAGGAGCAGCCTAATGGATTTTGGTATCAACTACGAATCAGCTGAAGAAATTATGAGGGGAGGGATGTCTAATATTCGTGAAATTACAGACCTCAACAAGGAAAGCATCAAATCGTTCATGCATGGATTGAAATCTATCAGTCCAGACTATCCTAACCCAAAGAGTATCCACTATGGTAACAGACTATCATCGAGGCTTCTCACGTGGGCGAATTGGGCCCGGTATCAACCATTGATTGGAGTCAAGCCAAGGGCTATCGACTGGAAAGCAAACCCAAACAACCTGGAACTGCAGCAATTCAGAATCAAGATGATGGAATCGAGTGTGAAATCACAGGAAAAGTCAACTCCACCTGAGCTAAAGGACCTTACGAAGTTCAGAGAATGGGAGGAAGGCTTTCGACAAAACTTGAGATACAGATTCAACACTGAGGGATTCCCAATCTTGTATGTCATAAGACCCCAAGAGAAGGAAGTTGTTACTGATGAAGCCAGGTCTGGAACAGTCGGGCAAAGTCCAACATATACTTATCCAACTTGGAGTGACTACAATGAAAGGTGTGGCGTTTTGTCAGGTCACCAGTATGATATAGATAACAACGTCGTCTGGAGACTGTTGTGTGATGCAACAAGAAAAGGTCCTGGTTGGGAATATGTGGCACATTTCGAAAACACTGCTCTGAACTCTGGTAATGCCAGAAATGCTTTCATTTCACTGATGCAACATGCTTACACTGATACCAATATCACTATGGTTCTGAACGAAACCTATCAGGAAATGAAAGATTCACACTACACTGGCGATGCTAAGAATTATGACTGGAACAAGCACAAGCGAAACTGGACAGCTTTCCATGGAACAATTCTGAGATTTGAAAAGAACCACAACGAAAGGAGATTTGTTTGAGATTTTATCAATTCAATCAGTGATGAGCGGCTTGATGCTGCAAAAGCAGATGCAATTGATGAGAGCAAAGACTACCGTGACAACTTCAATGAATGTCTTATCCTATTCACCAATCGCCTTGGATTGAAGAAGCTTGCAAATGGGAAGCATAAAAGGGGTTCCAGAAGTGTGTATTCTGTGGGCACATCAAGCAATAAAAAGCAAAAAACAACTGGAACGTTTACAGGAAAAGTTGAGTGCAAGCCCTACCCAACAAGTGTTTATAAAACAATGTCAAAAGAACAGCGTCAGGAGCTTTACCAGATGAGACAGGCTAAGAAGAAACGAAATCTCAAGGCTGCTGAGACTAAAAAGAAAGAAGCTGAGAATGAAGGCGCGGGTGACAGTTTTGGCTCAAAATCTAAGAAATGACATAATAACCGGACACTATCACTAGAACACAAACTGTTAACAATGGTGAGCCGGTCATTATACAAGATGAATGTTCCTGTAGATTTTGATGATGGTGAAAATGAAGAAGGATACTGTGAGTTAGACTCACATGCAGACACTACTGCGGCAGGAAGCAATATGGTATTGCTGAATCCTGATCAGATCACAACACATGTTGATGTTGCACCTTTTTCCGAAGAATACAAGCCCATCAAGAAAATCCCGATTGGAAGCTGTGCTACGGCATGGACGAATCCAACATCAGGCCAAGTATATATCATAGTGTTCCATCAAGCACTGTACTTTGGGGACAAATTGAAGAACAGCTTGATATGCCCAAATCAAGTGAGGGACTGCAATTTCAACTCTGTTGAAGAGACACCTCGTCAGTTTGACCCAAGATCCAAGCATGGAATCACAATCCAAACACCAATGGAGGAGGATGATCCGACGAAAGTTTTTATCAAACTGAGTATGAGAAATGTGATTTCATATTTTCCCACAAGAAAGCCAACAAGGATGGAGCTTGATGAATGTCAACATTTGATTGCAACAAACGATACCCCTTGGGATCCACATTCACTGAAGTTCAGGATGGCCGAGCTAGCCATTGACAATGGAGATCCAATTTCAGGGGACCAGTTTAGCCTTCAAGCTATGTCGACCGAAGAGGATCAAGCCATGGATACAAGTTCGGTTGTAACAGAACCTGCTAGTAATGTTACAGGTATGCTCTCCAAGACCAGCTTAGACAAAAGGCATCCAAGTGTCATGCAGCAATGCAAACTGATGAGAGTCCATCAGGTATCCACAAGGAGGATGCTAACTGAATGCCAAATTGCAACAGATGGAAATATTGCTCATCGGATTTCTTCAGTAACAAATATTTCAAGCGCGCGAAGGGTAGACCAATTCTTGTTTGATGATACAGAATTTGACTTTATGGAAGCTCCTGAAGAAGAATCAAAACAGGCCCCTAGCTTGCAAGAAATTGACAATACACTTGAGAGAAGGTCTCTTGATAGAAGAAATCAATGGGGGCCATCAGTGATAACAATTGAAGGTCCAAACAAAGTTGACTGTGAACGCCTAGCCAAAACTTGGAATATTAGTTTCAAGAAAGCTGAGCAGACATTGAAAGTCACAACTCAGAAGGCGCTCAGGAATTTGCAATTACCATTGATGAAGAGGCTGCCTACACAGCGCTTCAGGAACAAGAGAATTGCACAAGGAACCTGGTACACTGATACGTGGCATGCTAGAACGACCAGTATTATGAGACAGGAGAAATGTGCACAGATCTTCACAAATGGAAATGGGTTTGAAGTATTTATACCAATACAGGACAAATCCCAGGCGCATCAAGGATTGAAAACATTCATTCATGAAATTGGAATCCCTGAGCATTTGATCTCTGATGGCGCGCCAGAACAAGGATCTCCAAGGACCTACAGGACACACTGGAATTCAATTGTAAAGCGCAACCACATTCATCAGACATTCATACAACCACATTGTCCATTTCGAAATTGAGCAGAACAAGCGATTGGTCATCTTGGGAGTGCAATCACAACCAAGTCAGCAAAGAAAAAATCACCGAGGAGATTATTGTCATTTTGTGGTGAACTATGTGCAAATATCAGGCAGAGAACGGCATCGAGCAACCCTTCTTCAATGGGGAGAACTCCATTTGAATTGGTCCATGGCTATAGGCCCGATATTACACTATATACTTCATCAGAATGGTATGATTTTGTGTTTTACTATGATAAAGGTGATTCTTCTACTCGAGGTGTTGAAAGGCTGGGACGATGGTTGGGTCCCTGTGGCAATAAGGTAGGTGGGGGTGATTGTTTCTGGCTCCTGACTGAATCAGCAATACCAATATCTACAAATTCAATAAGGCCTGTCAAAGAATTCGAATGGAGAGATAGAGATATCCTCAGAAGGATGGAAGCAATTGACAAATCAATTGAATCCAAGATTGGTGATGAGGTGAAGGATAGTGCGTCCTTCTTCCAGGAAAACTACCCGGAGCCTCAAATGGAGCTATTTGAGAATCAACCAGTAGAATCACCTGATTTGAAACTTGAAATGGCTGAACCAGAAGCGTCAGTAGAAGATATTGATGAACCAGACGAATGTCTGGGGAATGAGGTAATCATTGAAAGAGGTGACGAAAGAGTCAGGTGCGTTGTCAAGGATAGAGTGCGCGACTTGCAAAACAGACCGATAGGACTCAAAAATGAGAATCCCATACTAGACACGAGGCTGTATAAATTGCAACTACCTGATGGCACCATGGAGGAATACACGGCAAATATTGTTTCAGAGAGTCTGTACAGTTCTGTTGATGATGACGGAAGGATGTTCACTCTATTAGATGAGCTCATTGACCATGAATGCGACAACACTGCACTAACTGATGATGAAGCCACGACCATAGCAAAAAATGGCAGGAAAACCCATAAGCCGACAACTAGGGGTTGGAGGATCCTCGCCAGTTGGAAAGATGGCACTGAATCATGGTGTAAGTTAAGCGATGTCAAAGAATCATTTCCAGTGCAATTAGCTGAGTATGCTGTCAACAATAATCTTGAGAAATCACCAGCATTCAGATGGTGGGTGCACAAAATTTTGAGAAGGAAGGAACGGATCCTTAAGGCAGCCAAAACAGCCAAGTATTGGTTAAAGACTCACAAGTATGGTGTTGAATTGCCACGTTCAATCAAACAAGCGCTGGCTATTGATAAGAAAACAGGCACTGATCACTGGGAAAGGGCAATTCACAAAGAAATGACCAACAATATGGCAGCGTTTGAATTCTCTGATGATGATGTAATTCCAGTCGGTCATAAACAAATAACAACCCACATGATTTTTGACATCAAGCTTGGGTCCCTAACAAGGAAGGCTAGATTGGTAGGGGACGGTCATAAAGTCCCTGCAGTGGCAAAAGAAAATACTTACTCATCGGTTCCCAGTCGGGATTCAGTGAGGATATTCTTCCTGCTGGCAGCGCTGAATGATTTGAAGGTTCTCTCAGCAGATATTCAAAATGCATAATTGACAGCCCCGATTAAAGAGAAATACTTTCTAAAAGCGAGAGCTGAAGATGGTTTTCCACCACATCTTGCAGGAAGGCCTTGCAAGATAGTGCGCGCATTGTATGGACTGCCGGTGGCAGGTGCATCTTTCAGGTCATATCTCACACAGCATTTGAGAGATCTTGGATATTCCCCTTGCAAAGCAGATCCGGATGTGCACTTAAGAATTGAAACCAGGAAAGATGGATCCAGGTACTGGGCAATGCTCATTGCCTATGTAGACAACATCTTATGTTCTGGTGAAGATCCAAAGTTCCAGCTTGAAAACATTGAGCGCAAGTTCAAACTGAAGGATGATACTATTGAAGAGCCAACCCTGTATCTGGGAGCAGATATTGGAAAGTTCTACTTTGAAGGTGATCCAAAGCCAAGATGGTCATTATCAAGCACTAAGTATATGGCGAAAGCTGTTGCAGCAGTCGAACAAGAGTTAGGAACTGAAAAATATGGTTACAAGTATCTACCAAAATCAGCGTCCAGCCCACTGTCACATGATTATCGACCGGAAATTGATATATCAGAGGAATTGAATCCTGAATTGCAAAACTACTATCAAGGTTTAATTGGAGTCCTCAGGTGGATTTGTGAATTAGGAAGGCTAGACATTGTAATGCCAGTCTCGCTGATGTCAAGGTATCTGGCACAAGCAAGGATTGGGCATTTGAATCAGTTGTTTCATATATTTGCATATTTGAAAAAGTACAACAGGTCGAAATTGGTTTTTGACGATACTGTACCAAGCGTTTATGAGAGTAAATTTCAAAAATGTGACTGGTCTGAATTTTATCCTGGTGCTGCTGAAGTCATACCAGCAGATATGCCTGAAGCTTTGGGAAAACATGTGACGATGAGTTGTTTTGTTGATGCTGACCATGCTGGATGCAAGGCAACGAGGAGGTCTCATACCGGTGTTATTATCTTCATTAATAATGCACCGATCATTTGGTTTTCCAAAAGGCAAACAACAGTTGAAACGTCAACTTTTGGATCTGAAATCATTGCTTTGAAAATTGCAATTGAATTGGTTGAAGGTCTAAGGTACAAGTTGAGAATGATGGGTGTTCCAATTGATGGAAGCACCAATGTGTATTGTGATAATGATTCTGTTGTCACAAATGTTACACAACCTGAAAGCCCATGTAAGAAGAAGCACAACAGCATTGCATACCACAAAGCATGTGAATCTATTGCAGCAGGAATTATCAGAATTGCAAAGGAACCAGGTTCAACAAATATTGCTGATTTGTTTACAAAGCTAATGAGTGGTGCTGTTTTCAGAGAACATTGTTCTCGTTGCATGTGGTAAGAAAAATAAAAAATCAATCGTTCGATGGAATGTTCGATCGATCGTTCGACCGAAGCAACAAGTTGATTTACGTTCGATCTGCAACGAGCATTTCGAAGATGGATAATAAACAAATCGATCTGCAATGAGCATTTCGAAAGAAACATGGATAATTTGATCCATGGATACAATATATCAAACCGGCAAGGATCAGGGCAAAACGCCATGATACAAGCCAGAATGAATGGCAAAATGCCTCCCCATTTCTTTTGATAGGGCCTCTGATGGTAGACTGGATACAGTTTGGTATTCAACAAATGACTCACGATGAATAGGTTAAGTCATAGAATCCAGCCGCTTAACGGTTGGAGGATTTACGACTGAAGGGGACTGAAAAGAATTCACCGTGTAAAGGCGTATTCATACGTATCACGGGCGTATCGTACGAAAAGTCATAAAGAAGGCAATAACCTTATTCGTAAGGTTATTAACCTGATGAGTGAATAATCGTCGGCGCTTTTATGTGGATTACCTCTTAGTGGGAATTTTTCCCATCAGCTCACTCTTCGAAGAATTAACAACTCTAAAACACTATCATGCCCTAAAATATACGTACAACCTAGTACTAATTCTACATGATAAGGTACAATAACATGTGATATTCATCGAGAATATCACGGTGAATTACGGTAACAAAAAGACCGATCGAAGATGGTTTCGCGTGTGTTTTGTGTCTTAAGATTACATGTGTTTTGTATGGTAAAATTACACGATGACAACGATTAATTAACCTGTTGATCCAATCGACAAGGCCGATTGGACTGTAACAGAAGATCTTGCTCACTAACTCAATCGATCGTAAGACCGATTGCGTTTGTTGTTTGTTATGACACACTTTCTTTAAGTCTGCATCAAGGCAGGTCCAGAATTCGGATCACTAGAAGGTCATCTATTGATCATCTACAAGGCCCTATATGGACTCAGATCATCAGGCAAGTGCTTTGGTGATTTACTAGCAGCTTGCCTTATTGAACTCGGCTTCGAACGATCCCGCGCTGAACCGGAAATCTTTCTCAAGCCTGGAATGAACAAGCATGGGGAACGTGCATATGAACTCATATGCACGTATGTTAATGATCTATGTCTTTGCATGGCAGATCCCAATTCGTTCCTGGAAATCTTACAGGCGGAGCCATACAACTTCAAACTGAAGGGATCAGGACCTATGAACTTTCATCTTAATAAGACCAAAGCTGTACGGCAACGTTGGTTAATTTGGTTACTTTTAGTATTTTACTTTATTTTGCTCTTTTTACGGTGTTGGAAAGAGTTATTGATAAGATTATGATAGGATTGTTTCCGGACCATATTGATGTCTCATTTACTAATTTCTCTCTCCTTCGTGTGGAAATACGAGAGTTCGATCCTCATATCGCGTACCTCTGCTCAGTGCTTTAAGTATCTTTTGATACTCACCAGCGCTTATGTATTATTTACTTATTGCGCTCAGCTTGTGATAGAAGCTCGCGACTTTTACGTATACGTAAAAGTCGCGTATTACGTATATGTAAAACGTAAAACGTAATACGTCAAAACGTAATACATAATACGTAAAGGTTGTGCATTATGTATACGTGTAACGTTACGTATTACGTATACGTAAAACGTAGAACGTAATCACGATTGCTTTAGTAATCCAATACACCCTTGGATGGTCCTTGGACTATTTGGTTCATATAGATATATCAGTCGCACATTCTTATGGTGGCTACCAGGATGGTGTTTGGTGGGGTAATCAGCCAGATTATGCTTCCCCGGTTCCCAGAAAATATTGAATTGCCCTTGTTGCGCCCTGTCTTTTAACCAATAGAAACGCATATCAATGGCTTTGGACCTTTTTTATTTGATCGTGCCATTTAATATGCCTTCTGCTGTATTATTGTCCGTCTTCAGTGGGGTGGCTGGTTGTGGGTGGCCAAGTTCCATCAGACATTGTCGGATGGGTAGTGCTTCCCGGGCGTTTAGGAATAACGACGCAACTTCGGCTTCCGCCGCTGATGCCATCACGTTTTTGATGATTTTGGCTAACACTAGGACCGGTCCATTGAAGGTAATGTCCTTTGTGTCTCCAAGGAAGTGGTATCCGCCGGCACGGCTCTTGGCGCCCGGACACACCAGGTATGGTGCGTCACTGTCAACCCGGAGAATCATGTCACTGGCCCGGTATACGATGGAGGCGTCCGGATTGCATGCCGCGTAGTTGAGAAAATACTTTGTGGCTGCTAATGCGGTTTGGTTGTTTGAGGCCAACGCATTATCGTTGAGGGCATGCAGCATGGTGTTGTTGATCGCCCGCGCGTAGAATAGAAATTTACCAGTAACTTGTTGTATGAATTTGATCTCTTTGTCAGTTAGCGTGGTAGTGTCTTCGTGTTTCGCATATTGTATCTTTGCGCCGTACGCAGGCACGTCTGCTCGGGATGGACCGGCATACGTACGTGAGGGGCGCACGTGTTCAAATTCCTTTAGAGCTTGTTCCAAGTAACCATCCATGGTCAATTGGACCTCGCGTTTGTCGTAGTCCCAATGTAGGTGGACCCCCACGTATTGTTTTCGAGTCCAGTCAACCTTGAAGGTGTATTTGGTCCCGACCGCAGCGACTAGATGATCCACGTCTTCCTGTCTGACATATTTAATCCCAAAATTGTCCACGACTAGGGTGAAACTTATGTCCCGCTCATCATGGAGGAATAGTCCCTCAGTATGGGGATCCTTTCGGTATCCATATGTTTGTAGGTGCGCTACTAAGTCATCATCACGTGCGATTTTCCCGCTCTGTTTGAGTCCGTACCACGCCTTTTTGATCCTGACATATACGTAGTCACCCTGCTTGAGCCCCTCTAGGCTGTAAGCGGCCCGTATTTGGGGGGGGGGGGGGGGGGGGGATCATGTCCCACCTGAATTTAACGAATTCGGGCTCGTCGAGCGATGAGCATAAGTACATGTTAGAGATGTCACCGGTACAGTACTTAGCCCCTGGAGTGGATACTACACTGTTCCAATGCGTTTTTATGGTTTCCATACTTGCAGTTCGGGTGGACACATCACCGTGGTACTCCAGCTGATCACCTCCTGCTGTGATCCGCCTCCTGTAGGGATCAGCTTTTTCGGGGCGTATGGCGACTGTGTATCGGGGATAAGTGACCTTCTTATGTATTGGTACTGCTCGTCTGCCAATCCAATCCAATACATCCATTCCCTCCACCTCGTTGGGTCGGAACCCTTGAAATAGGCGGCCGAAGTTGTCTTCACCTGACTTGAGCCATAATTCCTGTATCTGTGCTTTGGGGTGTTTGATTAGGTCACGGTAGGCTGCCCACTTGTTCAAGTCATCATCCCATATGGAACCCCCACACGCTAACTGGGGCCTATGCGTTAAATGGTTGACTTGTAGGGCCTGTTTTGGTACGGGGAGACGAACCGGGTCGCGCGGGTAAATTCCCATTAGTGCCTTGGGTTTAACCTTGGGTTTGGAGTAGTATTGGTCGGATTTATAGTATCGGGACACTTCACCATGCATGTAGTCGGCCGTGTCCCCATCAGTGAATCTTACCCTGTAGTATTGGTTGGTTTGATCATAGTTTATGACTTCACCTTCATACCACCCTGAGTTGAACTTCTTCCTAATGATGGTGCCCACAGCCCAGGGGTGTCCCCGGCAGGCGCTGCGTTGTTGTGTAGGTGGCACCCTTGGAGGTTCGCGCGCATTCGCTGGCTCATTGATTGATTTTGTGTTGGGCCTGTTGGACACCCTTGGAGGTTCGCGTGATTCTATGGCGGTTTCTCAAAGTGTGGCTTTGGGCCCATTTTGCTTTTGTTGTGTACCCATATGTAAAAGATCCCGTATACTCCGTAGGGCCTCATTTACTTGGGTCCCCTGTTCCATATAAGGGATCGATGGATGGGGCTTACTGGTAACTTCCTTTAGGTCTTGTAGGATCATGAGCAGCCGGTCTGTAGATGAGGTATGAGGCATATCGGTCTTGGGAAAAAATGCCACTGTGTTGCTGATTCTGTTAGCGCGACTGGCCACCCCGACACAGGTGTAATTCCTGTAGTGTTTTAGGGCCAGTCCGATGTAGTAACCCCTTGTGCCATGGTCTTGCCATGCGCCGCGCTCTTGAGTTCTGTCGTGAATAGTCACTCGACACCCCATAGGGGCGAGTGGGTGTTTGTTGTAGTCATAGATCTCGCGCCTGATCTCATATGCTGATAGTTTTGGCTGAGTGCGAGATGCGCGTAGTAAGTTGAGGGTAATGAGGGCCTGTGGGATCAGTAGTTCCCAATTATCCACCGGGAACTTGTCATCCACCCTGTTCAATCCCGCGATAAAGTGGTTCATGAAGGTCTGTATTGCCCTTTCTGCATGGTTGAGCCGATGGTCCCCAGGTGACGCCAGTTGGTAATCTAGGTTGTTCTTCGTGATGTACGCTATTAGTTTCTTGGAGGTCTCGTTGTCCATACGTACTATTTTTGCGTTCACGTTGTCCTCTTTCATCCGCGTGTGGCACGCCGTGAATCCCTGTAGGAGGTCTTCACTCTTGCGAGACTGGATGGGCTCCACGTCAATGTAGTTGGAATCATAGTCGTACATGAGGAATACATACTGGTGCCCACGACGTGACGTGACTGGGTATCTCCCCGGCAGGTCCCACGCAATGAGTTCCTTCGGTTCTTCTTTGGTACGCGGCCCTGCGTGGTTGGTTGGTTGCATCTCATTCGTGGATACTATATCTACGCTGACGTTATGTATCTTCTTTCGGTCGCATCGGGCCGGCTCTGCATCTGTCGTTGGTTTGTTCTTTGGCTTCTTGCAAGTGCTTTGGATGCCTTGTCGGACCATTTGTAGGTGTTTGTAGGTGCCCCATAGTCGTTTCTTCGGTGAGTGGGAGGTATCGGTTGACCCGTTGTACGGTGAGGCCCGGCCAAGTGGCAAATGAGCCGCGCTCGATGGCGCGGATCCATGTCTCTTTGGTGGGATATCCTGCTGCTGCATGGTAGAATCGGATCAGCTTGGGGATGGCTTGAATCTGGTATGCCCCTGCCCCCGTGTGTATAGAATATTCGTTTTCGTTATTGTTTTGAGTGGCGCTGGTTGCGGCGGCTTTGGTTTCGGTTTCGGTATTGTGTTGGTCGGCGCTGGTTGCGCCGGTTGTAGTTTCGTTTTGCGGGGGGTCTGTCACCCTTGGAGATTTGGCCGTCCCCTTTGGTGGGTCGGGCTGATGGAGGGGAACCATGTATAGATTCCGTAGGGGGTCTTGGTGACCGGTGAGTATGACTTGTTGGGTGGGGCCGATAACAGTCACGTCGTCCTTAGAGAACTCTACGTGGCACCCGGTACTGCATAGTTTGGGCACTGAGACCAAAGGTAGTTCCACTTCATCAAACTTGTGGCACCCGCGGGCCTCGAGGGGGAGTCGGGGTAGGTCTAATAGGTCTGTTGCCGTCGATAGCATCTTGCTCCCATTTGCACATCCTACGGTCAGTGCCCCCGGTGTGTCTTGGTGTGCCCCACCTTGGTACGTTGTAGGGACGAAATGGTCCATTGCCGCTGAATCTAGAGCTTCATAACCCGGTGAGGACCTGGCATGGAACGCGACGTCATGTGTGAAGGTAACTGTGCGTGGTGGCCAAGGTAGGGTTTCACTCAAGGGATCACGTAGGATACTGAGTAACTGTGAATCATGATTACTAGGTTGTTTATGTATGCTACTTTTGTGTTCCCTCCCACACCGTCAAGAGTGTAAGGGCGAATCAACTATCGTGGTCCGGCCGTTATTGTTGGGGCCGGGCCCATTCCACTGCAGCCACCGTTCAGTGTTCCTGGTGGCTCCGCCCATCTGATTGTCGTAGGTGGCTCCTTCCTGGTGCCCAGCCTTGTTGCGTCGCTGTAGCAACTCCGGCCGTCGTGGGTGAGATTCACCCCACATGAGTGACAATAATATTTCTATTGTTTCCACCCCTGGAGCGATGGTTGGCGCGTGTCGGGCCTGTTGGTGCGACTCGCGTCGGCTGACTTGAGTCGGTTCACGTCGGCTTGGAGGACGGCCATTGCTGTTTCCCATTGATTGGTCATCGTCATCGTCGATGCTGCGGTGGCGGTCTCAGTGACTTGGGAGTAGATTTCGTGACATACGTTGGCCAGATCGCGTTGCTTGTTTTCGAGCTTGGTGAAGCGTTGATCAGCCTGAATATCTGCTAGGTTCGCTGTAGCCGTATTGTTGTGGTAGCTGCTGTATAGCTCCTTCAGGCGTTGTCCCCAGAACTTCTTGTATTGGGTGAATCCGCTCTTAACTAGTGTGTCCCTGTATTTCAAGTCCTCGTCTACACGGTGTAGTGTGATGGGGTCGTGTTTGCTGCGTGCAAAGGCCTCTCGTGAGTAATCGATCATTTGTGCCTCAGTGACCTTCGCTGTCTCCAGGAGCAAGTTGATTTGATATTGATACTTAGTGAGTTGACGGAAGTACTCCTTGGGCCTGATCGGGCTTGGCGTGTAAGTCAATGCATTCATTTTCTTAGTGAGTTCACGTGTGAGCTGGTGCTGTGCGTCGGTAGTACATAGGCAAACCTCCATGGCTTGGAAGGCCTCGAGCGCAGTAGTCCCTCGGGGGAAGGCGTCCGAGCCCGGGTCCTTCAGATGTCCAAGCATGTTGGGGAATTTCCTGTCTGTAATTAGTAGGGCCTCCCTGTCGTACTTGTTCCATTCTACATAAAGGGCCCGGCTCCGTTTCCATAGTTTGTATGCGTTGGAGGTGAGTTCGATAGCGCTATCAAGTTCTTGTGGTTCCCGCAGAGCCTCGGGGAATGGTGCTTGCGGGTCCCTCGAGTGGTATTGTGCTTCTGTCTCCAGTAGGAAGGTGTAACCCCCTCCCTGAATATATTTGATGGAGGGTACTTCGGCTAATGCGTTAGCTAGTGCCTTTTTGAACTCGTATACCTCTATGCTTGATGGTACCGCTACCGGTTTTGCCTGTGCCTCATCCAAGTGGTCCGTGAGAGACGCATGATGGTCTTTCTTCTTGGACATCTCGTCGTCAGTATTGCTATCCTCACTGTCCTCGGTATAGTCGTATAGCAACCTGTTCTGTGTTTGCAATTGCGTGTTTTGTTCTTCGGTGTACTCGAGGATATCCCTGTGGTAATGTTCGAGCTCTACCAGTTGGTCTCTCAGATCCCGGATTGCGGTGGAGCCTACATTTCTGGAATTGTCGATGCTGGTGTCAGGGGTAACTCCTCTTGTTGTGGGGCTGGGGATTCCTTCGGTTTGTGTTCCCTCTGGCATTGGGGTGTGCTAATCTTATCGATAACTAATAAGACCAAAGCTGTACGGCAACGTTGGTTAATTTGGTTACTTTTAGTATTTTACTTTATTTTGCTCTTTTTACGGTGTTGGAAAGAGTTATCAATAAGATTATGATCGGATTGTTTCTGGACCATATTGATGTCTCATTTACTAATTTGTCTTTCCTTCGTGTGGAAATACAAGAGTTTGTTCCTCATATCGCGTACCTCTGCTCAGTGCTTTAAGTATCTTTTGATACTCACCAGCGCTTATGTATTATTTACTTATTGCGCTCAGCTTGTGAAAGAAGCTCGCGACTTTTATGTATACGTAAAAGTCGCGTATTACGTATACGTAAAACATAAAACGTAATACGTAATACGTAAAATGTAATACGTAATACTTAATACGTAAAGGTTGTGCATTATGTATACGTGTAACGTTACATATTACGTATACGTAAAACGTAGAACCTAATCACGATTGTTTCAGTAATCCAATACATCTGGGCTGTGGATTTGAGCGAGACGCACGTGGTGTTCTTTGTATGAATCCCATCAAGTTCATCGAAAAGATGGAAGCATCAATACATCATCACATCATGTGTTCTCTGTCTTATGACGAATTACACATGATCTATGACCAGTTTAGACTTCCCTACATACAACACGAATAACACAGGGATACCGGTCGAATACAGTAAAATACACAGTAAAAAATAAGAGCCTCTCTCTGAGCTCACATCTCTTCAAACTTCAATCATCCTATACCTTTCAGTCAATTTTTAGAGTTACAACAGGTTATAGAGCCCTTATAACTCACACTCGTGTCCCGCAAGAGCACTTGTGTATACCTTAAGCTACGCTCCTATCTCTGGCCGTTCAGCACCTCCACTGTCGGTTACAACCAGAGGAAATTCTGTGCTTAGCTCCCTGTGCGGCACATTCTTGGCCTCCCCCCGTCTCATTCTTTCTCTCTTCTTCACTGCTTGTGGATCAGGGGGTGTACTCGCCATGCCCACGTTGTGATCCACAACCAGATCTCTGATTTGATTACAAGATAAAGACCACCGCCGTCTTTAATAACAGCCCATTGCACCGGACACGCCGATTGCAATACTCCATATTTTCTCTTCCGCGTCCATTGTCCACCTAAAGGACCATCGACGCCCGTTTGATTGTGCTACACACCACTTCAAACCACACCAATAATAATAATAATAATATACGTATTTAAGTAACTTTAACCACTGAAGGTGGATCTAAACTACTCAGTCTGTATCCAGACTTTAACGTCGCCTCAATCAATGAGAGTTTAAGCCCCAAGTTGTAGAACGACAAATTTGTCAAACGAATCCTGAAAGCCAGCAGGGAGAGTACAAGTGAAAACTGTTGAAGGATACCGGTAGCATAATCCGAACTGGGAGCAGCTACCAACAAACAGGCAGGAGGAAAAATAAAATACTGTGAGCCGCAGGGTGGGCAGAGGTGGGTAACTGGGGGAAGAACTAGGAAGGGCACCGGGTGGAGCACCCTGGGTGCGGAAGGTGGTGATACAGTGGGAGCAGCGCTGGGGACAGTGCCAGGAACCACACTGGATGCAGCACAAGGAGCAGCACTGGTGGGTGCAGAACCGGGTCATACACTGGGGGAAGCACTGGGGTGCAGAAGATGGGGATATATTGGAAGCAGCGCCAGAAGCCAAACTTGATGCAGCTTGTACCTGGTGAGAAACTGGAATCAGCGAGGGGTGCAGAACCTGGTGAGACACTGGGAGCAGTACTTGGTGAAACACTGTAGCGATGTGGGCTGCAGTGGGGGAGACACTGGGAAAAGTACTGGGGAAAGCGCTGGGTGAAAAGTTTGGCCCATCCATTAGGATCCATTCAGCCAAGCCCTCATCAAGGCAGCCTCCTGGCGATACGGCTGCTGGGAAGGGAGAGGGACTACAATTCACTTCAAACCACACCATACTGCAACTCATCCTACGATAGTTGCTTCAATCCATTCCTCGATTGTTTCTACGGAACACTCCTTTGGTCATTCCGCCGCACCTTCCCTCGGTCTTTTCCCTGGTCTCCCTTCCTCAAAACGCTATTCCGGACATCTGTGAAAGAAGACAACACTACAAATTATCGTTCCCCGTCCATCCAACAACTTGGATTGAGCGCAAATACGAATATCTTGCTCCTCCCCTTCCACCGTTTCTTTTGCCTTGACTGTTCTTTGGTTCCTCCGATGAACGTTCTCTCCGGTCATTGCCGTTTCTGCCGACGACACCGGTTCTTTCTTTTTGGTTTCTCCGGCCTATACAACAAACATTCCGACGGTCTTTTCGGTTAATTCTTGTTCGCCTCCGATCTACGCCGATTATTGAATTACTAAGCAGTACGTGAGAATCCACGACACAAAATAAGCACGCGTACACGCTGAATATATATGCCGTGGATCTTAACATTCGGTAGTACGACCCCGGGGTGCGAGCACTAAGTATTAATTTGGGCACATGCAAACCTAAGACCATATGTGTATTCTACATATGCCACGATGGGTATCCACTAATACTTAAAGCACTGAACAGAGGTACGAAGGACGACGATCAAATGAGCGTTCGAAGCCCCGGCCCCCACACAAAGAAGTGACAGATTAGCAAATGAGAGAACAATATGGTCCAGAAACAAACCGATCATAATCTTAACAATAACTCTTTCCAACAACGTAACAGTAACAGATAAAATAACAGATAATAACGACAGAGCGTTTTCTTGGTTCTATTGGTTATTGTTAAGATTATAACAGCAATTCGCCCAGCCAATGCCAGAAGGGAACACCACAGGGACCATCTCACCACCAGCCCACCGAGGAGTCACTCCAGACACAAGTATCGACACCAAACACAAAATTCGATACCTACAGGGGCGCTTAGAAGACCTGACTGAAGACAACTACGACCTACAAGAATATACACTCAACCAAACCAGCCAACTACAGACACAGAACCAATTGTTGGCAGAATACGCGGAGGAGAGTGACAGCGAAGACAGCAAGGAGGACACCATGTCCAAGAAAAGAGGAGACTACGACACACTGAAGGATCTGATGGAACCAACACAACTAAAGCCGATCCAAATACCAACCAGCATCGATGTTTATGAGTTCAAGAAAGCCCTTGCAAACGCACTGGCCGAGGTGACGTCAACAAAGAACATACAAGGGGGAGGATATGCATTCCTCTTGGAAACGGAGGCACAGTATTGTACGCGAGAGAGGAACCCAAACGTGGTGTATCCCACAGCGCCCACCGAGCTGACCAAGCTAGACAGCGCTGTGGAGCTCACCTCTGATACTTACAAACTGTGGAAACGACGCAGGACACTATTTGTGGAATGGAACAAGTACAATCGAGAGGCCCTCCTGTTGACCGACAAGAAGTTTCCCAGGATGCTACACGAGTTGAAAGACCCAGGGTTGGAAGCATTCCCCAGAGGGACCACGGCCCTTGAGGCCTTTCAACAGATGGAGACCGAATTGTGTACTACGGACGTACAACGGGAGTTGACAGCTGAGATTGCAAAGAAAATGAGAGAATTGGACTACATATCCAGCCCATTGGGCCGCAAAGGATACTTCCAGCTCCTCACCAAATACCAACACCAGATCAATCTCCTGCCGGCTACAGCCAAGGTGACTGCAGCACAGATGATAGACTACGCACACATGGCATTCAGGAGGAGCAAACATGACCCCATAACCCTCCACCGAGTGGAGAATGCGTGGAAAGAACAACGAGCAGCGGTCAACGCGACCGATGAAGAACAGGAACTCATGCACTACAAGCGGTTTTGGGGACAGCGGCTCAAGGAACTATATATCAGCTACCACGCCACAACCGAGTCAGCCAACAAGGTGGAAATCCAGAACGACCAACGACTCGCTATCATCGAGGACAACCAACGCGCTTTTGTCAGTGTCTGCCAGGATCTCAAGTCCCAAGCGGAGTCGGCGACAGCGGCGTCCACCCTCACCATGTCAACCCACCAATTGGAATCCGCCCTGTCCACCCTCACGAGACAAATGGGAACAAGCCCAAGCGGGGCCGCCTCCACAGGTCCAACAACCCCAGCAACACCAACACGGGGGACGGTGCCCGCAACAGGCTACCAACAAGCCGCCATCACAGTGGAAGCAATACAACCACTATTGTCACTCGTGCGGTGTCAATCTCTCAGCTACGACATGGGATTTATGACTACAACAAACACCCAATGGCTCCCTTAGGCTGTAGGGTTATCATCCATGACAGAACCCAAGAGCGAGGAGCATGGTAGGACCACGGGACGAGAGGATTTTATGTAGGGCCAGCGTTAAAACACTACCGGAATTACACATGTATTGGGGGAACGAGTCGGGCCACCAGAATAAGCAATACGGTGGCCTTCTTTCCAAAGGCCTAGATGCCACAAACCTCATCCACCAATCGACTGGTGATTATGATCCTACAAGACTTAAAGGATGTAACCAATAAGCCCCACCCGCCGGTTCCCTATGTGGAACAAGGGACACAAATCAATGAGGCCCTACGGAGTATCCAAGAGCTCCTACACGTAAGTGGGGCGCTGGTTCCCCAAGAGAACATAATCGGGCCCAGTACGAAATCAACAAGTACAACCGGGAAGCCGCACGTACCTCCAAGGGTGCCCGCCACTAATTCGCACGTACCTCCAAGGGTGCCCGTCACAAATGCACGCGAACCTCCAAAAGTGCCAATTGGACACAACTCCAAATCGACTACTCAACAACTCAGCGCCCGGAGGGGACACCCATGGGCGATAGGCACGATCATTAGGACACGGTTCAATTCGGGGTGGTATGAAGGAGAGGTAACCAGCTATGACCAGACCAACCAGTACTACAAGGTCCAATTCACTGATGGGGACAAGGCCGATTATACTCATGGCAAAATATCCCGATTTTACAAGTCAGACCAATACTACTCAAGGCCCAAAACTAGTAAGCCCAAGGCCCTTATGGGGACGTTCCCGCGAGACCCAATGTATTTCCCAGTACCGAAACAGACACAAGGTAGGCAGCCCGCGCCAGCTTACAAACCCCAACTTGCATGTGGGGGCTCCATATGGGACGAGGACTTACACAAGTGGGCTGCCTATCGAGACCTCATCAAGCACCCAAAGACGCACCTACAGGAATTATGGCTCAAGTCAGGTGAAGACGAGTTCGGGCGCTTATTCCAGGGCTTCCAGAACAACCATATAGAAGGGATGGACGTGCTGGATTGGATACGAAGGCAGGAAATACCCATACACAAGAAAGTAACTTACCCCCAATACACGGTCGCCATCCGCCCAGAAAAGGCCGACCCATATAGGACGAGAATAACGGCTGGCGGAGACCAATTGGAGTACCATAGCAACGTATCAACCCGTACGGCGAGTATGGAAACCATCAAGACCCATTGGAACAGCGTGATATCCACCCCCGGAGCGAAGTACTGTACCGGTGACATTTCAAACATGTATTTATGCTCCACGCTCGATGAGCCCGAGTTCGTGAAATTCAGATGGGATATGATTCCCCCACGGATTCGGGTAGCCTACGACCTGGCGGAACCTAAGCAGGGGGACTATGTATATGCCCGCATCAAAAAGGCATGGTACGGACTAAAGCAGAGTGGCAAAATTGCACACGATGACCTAGTAGACCACCTACAACAATATGGCTACCATAAGGCACCACACACTGAGGGACTATTTCTCCACGACAAAAGGGACATCAGCTTCACCCTGGTCGTAGACAACTTTGGGATCAAGTACACGCAAC